>CM022947.1:66478661-66535228 GCA_012931725.1 Litsea cubeba
TCATTATATTCTTGTGATTACTAATGGATGTGGTCTTGTTTCAGAAATTTTCGAAAACTAACAATGGCAGCTTCACTAACCATTACTTTCGACGAAAACAAGCACCAACTCATGCTTCAACAGAAGCAAACCACGCGCACCTACAAGCGCCCCATCAGCTGCCGAAGTGTCAACTCCCTCGGCAACTCTCTGAACTCCGGGTCGACCTCGACTCCCCGGACTATCGTCTTGGGACGCTGGGACCATTCCCACTTCCTGAGGAACAAACTGCTCCCTCCAAGAAGCAGAAACTCGCCTCTCAACGTGTCACTACCGTGACACCAAAGGCGAGCACCAGAAGGCCTGAAGCCCGTGGCAGCCCCACGAAGCCTCAACCTGCAAACAACCAGGTCTACCCAAGACTTGGTCCCCAAGACCTTCACCAAAACAGAGAAGGTCCCAACATCCACTAAGCCAGCATTCCTGGCCCCACTCAAGGAGAACCAGTTCTATCCTCTTGCTACATGAAAGAGGAGAGACCCATCTCCAACCTGACTTCCAAGTCATCCCAGCATGAGCCGGCTTGTTCCTACAAGCCCAAAATCAAGTCATGCATCACAAGGCCTCCACAAGCACCTGCTAAGGCCTACAAATCTGCAGTTCGACCCTTCATATCTACAGGGGCCGAACTTCAAAAATTCAAAGCTTCGCTGCAACTGGCGAAGGATAGGGTTCGCATCCTGTCCTTGCCCAGCTACAAAGAAGACAGGCTCGGCTGCTGCGCCCGAGGGAGCACATCCTTCATCGTCAAAGCCCAGTCAGAGCTGACCGAAGCTCCAATTGCTCGTCGTATACCCGCCGCGCGTCATACCGACAAAAGAGACTAGAGAAGCAAGGACCCAGCCTCCTACACTTCAAGTCTCTCCCAAATGGGTCGAAAAAGAAAGACCCAACCAAGTTGCTGCCGTCCATGATGGTTGGAAAAACCAGAAGCGCCAAAAATCAGCACAAAAATCCATGTCCGACGTCCAATGACCCGCAGCGTCTCAGGACAAGAAGACATTCAGAAGAATCCCCTGCTCCTTCAAGCAATAGGACAGCAGATTGATCCTTCCTCAAGCTCTTCGTTCAAAAGAATGAGCCCCAGCTCAGTCACCAGGACAGTTTTCTTCGTTCGAATCACGAAGGATGAATGTCTTGGCTACAAATTCTGAGCCACCACCCCGCAATCCACCTCCAGAAGATGCGATCACCCGCATTCCAGCAGTTGGAACAGGGCCAGCAGAGGATTGAAACTCTGATGGAAAACCTTCTCCTCGCCTTCCAAAATCAGGCGAACAATGAACCTCCTCCGAATCATCAAGACGACGAGGTAAATAGAGAAGAAAATGAGTCACGCGCCCTTACCAAAAAGGACGTAGACGGTATCCTCGCCAAAGCAAAAGAAGAGGATATACTCAAAGGAGCATGGATCAAGCCACCATATCCCTTATGGATGGACTCGGTCCCGTTCCCACCAAATTCAAGCATCCTACTCTCCAAACATATACGGGGAAAGGATCAGCCAGACAGCACGTCATCCACTTCAAGATCCTGACGGGAGCTATCGCGGATCAAGATGCACTCAAGATCCGCCTCTTTGCAAGTACCCTAAAAGGTACGGCCTTCGATTGGTACTCCACTCTGCCGGAGGACTCAATCCAAAACTGGGCCATGCTAGAGACACGCTTCCTGACTCACTTCAAAGGTGAAGATCATCCCGCTACTATGGCTCAGCTGTGCAGCCTAAAACAGGGGGAGAATGAATCAACATATGACTTCATTCACAAGTGGAAAGCAATGGCATACAAATGCTCTGATGTATTGCCACAAGCGTCGCTAGTCGACATCTGCCGAAACAACATGAGAGCCAGAATCCGCTCCATGATCATCGGCAACAAATCAAAAAACCTGGGAGAACTCCTAGAAGCTTCCATGGAAGCTGAAACGGTGATTAAAGACCTCAACAGTCAGAAATCATCAAGAAAAGAGCCAACCGCCATTGCAACCTCTAAACCAAAGAAGAAAGAGGTCCTCAATGTGCAGACCAAGTCAGCTCCTCAGCCACCAAAGAAAGCTGAAAACAAAGCTGTTGGTAAGAGACCTGAACTCTCTGATGCCTTCAAAGAACGAGTAGAGAAGAAATACCCGTTTGATGAAGATGTTGATGAAATCTTCGGGGCTCTTGTGGCAAACGGCAAGCTCACCTTGCCTGAACCAAAAAGACCGGGTGATGTTGGCAAACCAACGATCCTCGGTACTGTCCATACCACCAGATGATCTCGCATCCTCTCAATCAATGCTTCGTTGTGAGAGAGAAAATAAATGAGATGTGGAAAAACGGAGTCATCACCTTTGACAAAAACTATGGGTCTGCCTCCGTCAACATGGTGACATGTGGACAAACATCAAGATCACCGAAGAAGAAGATCACTACTTCCTTCAAGGTGATAAACTCAATCGAAGCGTCCGAGCAACTGGTTCCTTACCCGACACCAGACGGACAACCGATATGGGTACATCCCGATCTCCTGGAAGATGAAAATTGGGAGGTCGTGAAAATAAAGCCTACAGCTCAACAGCGAAGGCAGGCTAGGAAACATCTCCTCAAGCTCAAACGGCAAGAGAAGACCCAGCCAAAACTAGAGGTCAAAGAAAAGGCAGAGGCTTCCTCTACCGCTTCACTGGAGGTAACAAAAACATCCCTTCCAGAGACTTCAAAGGGGGTAAGGAAATTCACTCTCAGTGATTTCATGCCACCTCAATTCAAAGAAGCCATGCAGGAGGCATCATACTCTTGCAATTCGGTAGTTGGATTCTCCATTGATGGATACGAAGTCCAGCGACACCGATGATGGATTCGAATCCAACTACACAGATGAGTGGGAGGAAGTCCCTTGAAACAGGAGAATATCTCTCCGATGAAGAATGGGTTCCTGAGTCTCATCTTATGCCAGTAATCTGGTATAACCCCCTACAGCCACAAGGATCCTGGTCTGATGATGAAGAAGACCAAGAAGCTGTACAAGAAAATGCTGCTGAACCAGCACCTCTCATTACTCCAGTGGAAATCAACAATGTTGAGCCACAAAGAGATGATGAAGAAGAAGATCCGGCTCCCATGCCTGATCTTGAAGAATATGCAAGGATCTTGCAGCGACTCGCTCTAGAACAAGAGCAAGAACGCGTCAACGAGCCTCCTCGCAATCCAGAGCCTGAAGTCCCTGAAGACCACCAGGTACATCCTCCCTTAACTCCTGAAAATGGAGAAAATTGCTGGATAGACGATCCTCTCACATCCGAGGATGAGTCTGACTCCGATCAGGCAACGTCTCCCGTCAGAGCTTCCTGTAATGTGATAATTCGGGATTATAGCTCTTCCGAAGCATCGTCTGATGAGAGCACTTACACTCCGGCGACGCCTAGCAATATATCTTCTGGAGCCACCTCGTCTCACGTGACTTTCACTGAGATGACACCCTCTCAGGTTTCTTCTCCTGAGACTGTGACTTCAAAGTTCACACCCTTCCTGACTGAAGAATTCCCAGCCATTGATGCTTGGGACGATGAATTAGTCAACGAAGAAGAAAGATTGCTGGATGCTGTTCAGGACTTGTTCCCGGAAAATGCTCCATGCAACACAATCACTGAGGATGGTAACTCTGCTGCTGATGCATCCTCAGCAAATGAAAAACGACAGCCTCTTGATCCTGAAGACAATCTTCCAAACGAAGACCCTTCTCAAGAAGCTCTCGAAGTTGGTAGAGGCACCCGCTCTGGCCGGGACTACCACAAAAATTACAACCAATCTTCCTTTACATATGTAAATCCTTCGGGAAAAGATGTTGTAAGCGCCCCTAGTGGCAACAATGATGAACATGCAGGCCCTAAGGAGGCTTTCAAGTATGACTTGATTGAACACTTCAAGCACATACCTGCACGTCTGCACATCCTAGATTTGTTGCGAATGTCTCCGCACACTCGTGATAATCTCATTTCGGAATTACAAAAGCTGAATGAGGATGTCGACAAACATGCCCCGCAAGTCCTCCAAATTGAAATGGATTACCGGGTCAAAAACTCAGAAGCCTCCTCAAAGGGAGAAAAGAAGAAAACTGAGGGATCATGCATTGAATGCCTCTCGGTTAAAAAAGCAGCCAGTGCAACCATCGCCTTCACAAAGGATGACCTCCTACTTGGCGAAACCAGGCATAACCGACCCCTGTACTTCACAGGGTATATCAAGGAAATGCCTATGCATAGAGTTCAGATCGACCCAGGTTCTGCACTCAACCTCATCTCCACATCGGCTCTTGAAGAGTTGGGCATCCCACCCAGCAAACTGAGCCACACATCTGTATCTATCTTTGGATACGATGGGAGTACTCAAAGGCCTATCGGCAAAATCAGGTTCAAATTGCAGATCGGTGATCTTATCTCTGAGGTCACAGTGTATGCAATAAAGACCCCTTCATGCTACAACATCCTTCTCGGACGCCCTTGGATCCATGAGAATGGTGTTGTCCCTTCAACTCTACATCAATGCATCAAGTTTGTTGGCGACGACGGCATGATACATCGAGTCTTTGCGGACAGAAAACCCTTCAAAGGTAAAGAAATCCACTTCGCAGACTCACAGATGTATGAAGGTGAAAAAGAAGAAGAGGAAAAGCATACAGCATCCTTTGCCGAAAATCTCCAGAAAGATAAAGGCAAAGCTCCTCAACAATCACCGGAAGAAAACAAACCATCCGGTAAATCTGAAGAGAGCATGCAAACTCCCTTCATCATCTCCCTCAAATCTTCAAAGCCTTTGGTCATCACAACTAAAGTGAAGAAGGCAAAACAAAAGCCTGGGGGCAAATTTGTTGTCTCTTTCGTGTCTATCATGCAAGACACGGACTCGGATTCAGAGCCAGAAGACGACACATCGTCAAGCCAAGCTGACACTCAGCAAGTTCAGCCTGCTCTTACTCCAATGGAGACAACTTCTGACATAGAAGATCCTACGTCAGCTTCCTTCGTTGTTCCAGCAACTTCAGCAAAGGAAAAACCGATCTTCTTCCATAGATCGGATGCTTCTTCATCAAACTCCATGCTTGAACCTTTCCAAAATAAAGGTACGCCTCAACTATCCTTATACAGTTCTGTGGCACAAGCTATTATGAAGAAAATGGGCTATGACGCTCAAAACCCAGTCGGTTTGGGAGAAGGACGCGGTATTCTCACGCCATTGGGGCCCGTCTTGACCAAAAGCCAGCTGGAAGATTGGAGACTCTACGGCTATGTAGAAAAGTCTTCACACGGGTTAGGGTATGATCCTGACACTCCCTTGAGACAGTTGACACAAAGGCTTAAAAGTCAATATACTGACCAAGCCTCAACATCTCAAGTCCATGAAGACATCGATCTCCCTGGATATCTCTTTGATGAGTCACCTGACAAAGATCCAGGAAGCTCATCCAATTGGCACGATTTCTCCGAAAATGAAGAGGAGTTGTCCGATGGCACAGACGTGTGGACTTCTGACCCAGAAGAACCCTCATCTCCAAAAGAAGTAGCCTACTTCGACTCGGTTTCAACAGGCGATTGGGATCATCTCATAGCAAGCCTTGGGAAAATTACCGATCAAGAAGACCCGTGGAAAGGAACAAAACCTTGGTCTGGAAATGCCCTTGAAACCCCAGAAGGTTTCGTTGAGCTGGAAGCCTCCGAAAATATTGTGGAGGAACCACCTTCGAACCTTCCAACAGAAGATCCTGTTCAAAAGATAGACTTGGGAACACCAGATAACCCACGTCCTGTATTCATAAGCAAGAATATAAAGGATGATGAGTTACCCGAGTATATCGCTTTTCTTCGTGAGTTCGTTGATTGCTTTGCATGGTCTTACGCTGAAATGCCAGGCTTAGACCCCAAAATAGCAGTTCACAAACTCAATCTTCAAGAAGACATCAAGCCTGTCAAGCAAGGCCAAAGAAGATTCCGTCCAGATGTGATGGATAAAATTGAACAAGAAGTTCAAAAACTCAAAAGCGTCGGCTTCATCCGTGAGGAACAACATCCTGAATGGTTGGCCAACATTGTCCCCGTGACAAAGAAAAATGGGCAGATCAGGGTCTGTATTGATTATAGAGACCTGAATGGCGCATGCCCAAAAGATGAATTTTCCGCTCCCCATACCAGAGGTAATGATTGATAATACCTGTGGATTCGAGCGAATGACATTCATGGATGGTTTCTCTGGCTACAATCAGATAAAGATGCATCCTGAGGATGAAAAACATACATCCTTTCGAACCCCATTTGGCGTGTATTGCTACACTGTCATGCCATTTGGTCTGAAGAATGCTGGTGCCACATATCAGAGGGCTATGATGAAAATATTCCAAGATATGCAGCACAAGACGGTTGAATGTTACGTTGATGACCTCGCCGTCAAAAGCAAAAGAAAAGAAGATCATCTCGAAAACCTTCGAGAAGTCTTCCTCCGGCTTCGCAAACACAAACTGCGAATGAATCCATTGAAATGCTTCTTCGGCGTCTCGTCGGGTAAGTTCCTCGGATTCTTAGTTCGGAAAGCTGGAATAGAGCTTGACCCCATAAAAGTCAAAGCCATTCTAGAAATGCCCTCTCCAAGAACCTTGAGAGAACTCAAAGGGCTTCAAGGGAGATTGGCCTACATCAGACGGTTCATCTCCAATCTTTCGGGGAAATGCCGTCCATTCTCCCGGTTAATGAAAAAAGGTGTAAACTTTGTCTGGGATGCTGACTGTGAAGCTGCTTTCCAAGACATCAAGTCATACCTGACAAAACCTCCAGTGTTAGCTGCTCCTACCACTGGAAAACCATTCATCTTGTACACAAGAGCCCTTGATCACTCTCTGGGAGCTCTGCTTGCGCAAGAAAATGATCAAAGAAAAGAAGCTGCTCTATATTACCTCAGCCGCATGCTAGTAGGTGCAGAGCATCGCTACTCTCCAGTCGAAAAAGAATGTCTTGCAGTGATGTTCGCCGTACAAAAGCTGCGTCACTACTTGCTTTCCAACACAGTCTACCTAGTCTCGAGGGTCAACCTCTTGAAGGTCCTTGTCACAAAGGCAGGTTCTCTCAATGCTCGACTGGCAAAATGGTCCATCCTTCTGTCACAATTTGATATTAGGTATGTACCACAAAAAGCAATCAAAGGGCAAGCTCTAGCGGACTTCCTCGCAGAGCATCCATTGCCTAAAGATTCTCCACTAAGAGATGATCTCCCAGACGAACCCGTTTACAATGTGGAGACTTTCTCACAAAGTGCCTCCTGGGACATGTACTTTGACGGTGCAACCAGGACAAATGAAAAAAGACAGCTGATCTCGGGAGTTGGCATCCTCTTTGTTAGCCCCGACAAATACATGATTCCACACGCTTTCTCGCTACTGGAACCATGCACAAACAATGCAGCTGAATATCAAGCTCTGATCTTAGGATTGGAACTCGCCATCAAATCCGGTATCACCATGCTGGAAGTCTTTGGAGACTCTCAACTGATCGTCAACCAGATGAATCAGAAATTTGAAGTCAGGAAGCCAGATTTGTTGCCCTACTACAACAAGGCACAATCACTTCTGCAAAAGTTTGACATCTGTCACATCACCCACATTCGTAGAGGTGAAAACATACGTGCAGATGCCCTAGCCGGACTTGCCGCATCCATGGCAATCCAGGAAGGGGAAAACATGCAAATCACAGTGTGTGAAAGAAGAATCCTTCCTCCAATTAACACACACCAAGCAGTTGCTGAATGCCACCAAGTGGTCGGAAGTCGGATTTCAATCCTTCAAACTTCAATTGGCGACTGGAGGGATCCGTTCATTGATTACATTATGTTCGGAATCCTACCTGAAGATCCAAAAGAACGGGTAAGCATCCAAAGGCGAACCCCAAGCTTTCATTTGGATATTCCTTCAAAAATCCTTTACAGGAAATCCTTCAACGGAGTACTTCTACGCTGCTTGTCACAACAAGAGGCTGAAGAAACACTCAAAGAAGTTCATGCTGGTCTTTGTGGAGCTCATCAGGCTGGACCTAAGCTCTATGATCAGATAAAAAGGTTAGGATATTACTGGCCTACCATGGTAGCTGACGCAACGCAATTTGCTAAGCGCTGCCAACAATGCCAAGTTCATGGAGATTACATTCACATGCCTCCAGAATGGCTACATCCTACAGCGATCTCATGGCCTTTCGAAGCCTGGGGTATGGACATTATAGGTCCTATTTCTCCCCCTTCAAGCAAAGGTCATCGCTTCATCTTCCCCGCTACGGATTACTTCTCCAAGTGGTCAGAAGCATTTGCGTTTAACGAAATGAAGACCTCATCAGTCCTTCAGTTCCTACGCACCAACATCATTTGTCGTTTCGGCATACCCAAAAGATTCGTCCATGATAACGGACCACAGTTCCGGGATCATCGATTCTACAGGTTCTGCGACAAATACAAAATCCAAAGTTGTCCTTCGACTCCATACAATCCGGCAGCAAACGGGTTAGCAGAAGCTTTCAACAAGACACTCTGCAAAATCCTCAAAAAAATGGTCTCTAATCACAAAAGAGACTGGAGCGACAAAATGTCTGAAGCTTTGTGGGCCTATCGAACCACCGTTCGAGGACCAACCCATAGCACACCATTCTCCTTGGTCTATGGATGCGAAGCTGTCGTGCCCTTGGAAGTACAAATTCCTTCCTTGAGGGTATCCTTGCAAAATGACATGACTCAAGAAAGCAATGTCAAATTGCGGCTCCATGAGCTGGACAATCTCGATGAGAGACGGCTCGAAGCTCAACAAAGCATTGAACTTTACCAAGCACGTATGGCAGGATCTTTCGATAAAAAGGTCAGGCAACGCGCCTACAAAAAGAATGACTTGGTTCTTGCGGTAAAAAGACCAATGGTCTTCACTCACAAGTCCAAAGGCAAATTTGAGCCGAAATGGGAGGGACCCTACGTCATCGACAAAGTTTTCTCCAATGGCGCATACGCACTCCTAAACATGGAAGGTGACAGATGTATCCTGCCCATCAACGGCAAGTTCTTAAAGCGGTACTACCCTTGAAGACTTACCCAACTGGGTAAGAGCAATGCCTGTACGGCCAAAACCGGTTTCCAGGTACACGCTCGCTAAACCCACCCTTTTTTTAGAATTTTCATATCAAATGTTGAAATTTCTAGAAATCTAAAACAATGCTTACTTTCATCGTTTCATTGTTCAACAAAAAAAATTATCCAAGTTTAGGAACCTTTCCCTAACTTGACCAAAATTTTCAACCCTTGAACCCAAAATTCATGGTTTGAAACAAAAATCCGGATTCAGGGATTTCCACCCTAGTCCACCCTGCCTTTTACCGCCAAAATGGTTTTAGGTCAAAATTTATGACCCTCGTGTCTTTAAAAAAAAAAAATGGTTTTTCAAAAACCGCGAGGAAGCGACGCTTAGTCGATACTCGCACAAATCGGAAGCAAGCGAACCACGTTCGACACTTCCAAAATCGCAGGGAACCGACATTTCGTCGATACTTGCAAAATCCAAAACCGTGGAAACACAACATTTCAGTTGATATCCACAACCCAAATTTCAAAGGTTCGAAAAAACCTAAAAAACTGTGGAGACGCAACATTGCAGTTGATATCCATAACCCAAAGGTTCGAGCAAACCACAAATTTCAAAAATCATGGGGAAACGACATCAAGTCAGTACCCGCAAAACCAAAATTTTTATAAAGCAAGGATGCGACATTCCATCGATACTTGCACCCAAATCCGCGAGGATGCGACATTCCATCGATACTCGCAACCGAATGAGCAAGGATGCGACATTCTATCGATACTTGCAAGAACATTCAGCAGGGAGGCGACTTTTAGTCGATACTTGCATTTTTTTTTGAAAACCAAACCGGCTATAAATGCCATCAAAACAGGCTATAAATGCCACAAACCGGCTATCAATGCCACCAAAACAAAACCGGCTATCAATGCCACAAACAAAAGAAAAACTTGGATTTCAAAAAAAAAAAAAACAAAACGGCTATCAATGCCACCAAAACAAAATAGGCTATCAATGCCACCAAAAACCGGCTATAGATGCCACAAAACAAAACAGGCTATCAATGCCACCAAAAACCGGCTATAGATGCCACAAAACAAACCGGCTATCAATGCCACCAAAACAAATTCGGCTATCAATGCCACCAAAACTGGCTATAGATGCCACAAAAAAAAATTCGGCTATCAATGCCACAAGAAAAGCTGGCTCTCATGCCAAAATTGGCTTCCATGCCACAAACAAAAACCTGGCTTTCATGCCAAAACAATCACTTGACAAAAGATTTTCACAAAATGACAACCTTTTGATCAAATCCCATTTAGCAATTACTTTTATCACAAAAAAAGATTCAAGTGAGCGTAGGGATAACAAAAAAAAGAAGAGCATCCCATTTAGCAATTACTTTTATCACAAAAAGATTCAAGTGAGCGTAGGGATAACAAAAAAAAAGAAGAGAATCCCATTTAGCAATTAATTTTATCACAAAAAGATTCAAGTGAGCGTAGGGATAAAAAAAAAAGAGTACCAAAAAATACATGTGGTACCAAAAAAAAAGAAAGTGTTCACAAGCACTACAAAAAATAAGTACCAAAAAAAAAATATACAAGTGGTACCAAAAAAAAGAAAAGAGAGAAGGATGGTTTCTGTAAAAAAAAAATACATATATATATAGGAGCTCAATCAAAAATGGTCTCCAGCCAAGAGTTCAGCTCCCCAAGCAAACTTTTAGCCTCAGCCGTCAAGGATTCCAAGGCACGCTTCTTCAGGAACCTGCCATGAGATGCTGGAGTGGGCTGTACCCCTTCTTTCACACCAGGAAGCTTACCTCGAGCAGTTTGCCATTGTTCCTCCTCATCAGACTTCCTTTTGAGAACCCGTTCGGCATCTGCAACCTGGTGAATCAGGGCACTCTTCTAAGTTCCTCTTTCGGACTGCCTGCTTCTTGCTTTCTGTAGCCTCATCCAGGTCAGACTTAGCCTTATCAGCAGGGTCCAGGAACATCTCCTTGAAGAACTGGTCATCAGCCAAACTCACGGTCTCAAACCACTTGTCACCCAGTGCAATGATCCTATCAACGATCGCCCTGGCACCTGTGACATCCAGACCAGCCTCTTCAGCACACTGAGAATCTCCTGCACATGCTGGATCATGCCAAATCCGGCTTCCAAGTGCCCAGAAAAGAGAGTCTCAATCCAAGAGCTCAGAACTCGCATCACCACCTTCTTCGCAAAAAGAAGAGATGGCCCAGCTGAGGATTCGCCCAACTCCGTTGGTCGACTGCTCATGTCATCATCTGTTGGAAAGAGTAGCAAAAGAACTCTTTCCAGCTGAAGCTGCTCCTGCTCGGGAAGGAATCTCAGCGCGAGGAATCTCCTCAATATTGTCAGAACTGGTCCCAGGAATCTCTACCTATGGATCAACCTCTGGCATCTCTTGCTCTGGAAGCGACGGATCCTCCTCTGCCACTTCAAAACCTGCAAAGGAAACACAAAAAGGTATGAATATGACCCTGTTTGAAAATCATTATCAGAGTTATAATTACAAAATACCTTCTTCGACGACTGGCGGAACACTTTCTTCCTCCATGAACTCATCGGAAGCATCATCAACATTTGCATCCATCGATGGTTCAAAGTCATCAGAACCCTGTGGCAAGTCAGCTGATAAAAAAAAAAGTGTTAGCAAGCCAAGTCACAAACTCAAAAAAAAAAAAAAAAAAAAAAGAGAGCAAAAGAAGTCGTACCAATTGGAGATTCTGGATTTACTCCAGAGTCCCTCGGTTCTTCTTCAGGTGCCTCAACAGGATCCATCACCACTTCATCGGTTGGGACCTCAGGCATCACCAAGTCTTCCTCTGCTAAAAAAAAAAGAAGAAAAGCAGAAACAAGAAGCAAATCATAACATGGAAAAAATTCCCATGAAAAGAAATGGAAAGAGAAAAATGAAGAATTATACCTTCACCGACGGTCTCTTCTTCTCGGCTTCTCTTCTCTGGAGGCTCGTCAGCATCCACTGGCACATCCTCATTGATAGTAAGAGGAACTCCCAAGTCAGGAGAGTCCTCATGCTGCCCCTTGCTGTGATGATGACTCCTCCCCCTCTTACTCCGGCGGGTTCGCTTCTTAGAAGAACCTACCCCGCTGTCAGAGTCAGGTTTCCCACTTGACTCCTCACTGGATGGTCTGCTCTTGCCAGTAGACTCCACGGAAGCTTGCCTCTGTGCCGCTTGCATCCAAGCACCGAGTTCGGCTTCCTCCTGTTCTAACTGCTCCAAAGCCTCATCAGGTATCTCTCGAACAGCTTCAGAACCGATGACGCCCTGGTCACCGAGAAAGCCTATCTTGTGCTTCTCTCCAGAAAGGAAGGCCCAAACTTCCTCTTGCCGGATGCCATCCGACTTTCCAAGGCCCTTTCCAGATGCCAGCTTCACATTAAGCTCCTTCTTGGAAAGCCCCCGATTTGCCGAAAAGCTCTCCGCGAACCACTTCGCAAAGCCGGCAGTACGGGAAGTCAACAACACAGGATAAGAAATCATGGTTGTAGTGTCTTCAGCACTATAGAAAGCCCATGCATTTCTCCCGTCCTGTAAGCCTCCAAAGCGCTTCACCATGCTTGAAGGCGCTCCAACAACGCCTTGAGAAAAGCCCAGCTGCAAAGCAAAGCGAGAGGGTACATACGGCTGGATGTCGACGAAAAGATGTCTGCGGTACACCATCGTGCCGACACGTATGCTAAAAGCCACTCTTCTCTGCATTTGTCAAGGAATAATGCCTTCCCGACCCCGCCCTGGTAGAATCTCGGGAGGCACCAAAATCAAAAGCCTTCTTCCGCAACTCCGGAGAAAGCTTTACTGAAGATTGCCCCATCTCGACGTCCCTGAACCGTCGGATCCTCATGCGGGCAAACAAAAGTGATTCGGACACGGCTTTGCCCTTAGCCAGTCGAATCATCAGAGGATCATCATCCTGTGCAGCACCCAGCCGATGGAAGCCAGGACAGTGTATACATACCACGAATAAAAGATATGGGCTGAAATACCCTATTCATGGGAAGCCCAAGCCGAACCAAAAAAGCAGCAGCCTGCAGTTCGGTACACAAGTAGGAGTAAAGAGCTGGCACCAAAGCAAGCTGCTCTCCAAACGCCATCTGACAAGCCGGAGAAAATACAATGCGGCCTGATGTGCGTTCCATCTCCTCCAGCAAAAACAGCCCTCACCAAGCCAAATAAGTGAGGTAAACAGCGAGATCTCTCCGTAGTGCAATGTCAGGACATATGGCATTTGTACTCGCACAGAAATCTCTCAACTCTTCTTGCATGGCCAAGATCTTCTTTGAACTTGGATCTTGAGCTCCGGCTTCTTGGGTCACGCTATCAGAAGGCTCCCTGCTATCAAAAAAGTTGGGGAATGAAGAGCTAAAACTCTTCCAACTGCTGGATCTAACTTTCAAACCCTCCTTCTCCTTCAAAAAATCATAGAAGGCGACAAGCTGAAAGTATAGAAGCCTGAACTCCTCAGACTGCCCCTCGAGGACGCTGTCAATCGGCATAAACTCCTCATAGAGTTTGCCGAGGATGGGCAATCCAGTAATGGCGCTCAGCTCCTTCAAAGAAAAACCAATCTCACCATTCGTCACAACGAAGGTATTGGTTTGAGGGAGGAATGACTCCAGCATAGCCATGAAGGCCTCGTCGGAAAAGATCACGGTCTCCCTAAAGGCGCGGACCGCATCAAAAATCCCGGCTTCCTTCAAAACGGCATCACCAATCAACAGGACGCGATCAGTCCACGACTTCCACTCGGAGTCAGCATTGAAACGACCTCGAAGTCGAAAAGGCTTGATCCAATTGCTGCCGTCACCACTGAAAATACCAAGGCCCACCGGTCTCAAATCGACCGACGGATAATCAGAGCCCTGGTAGCCGCTGGATGGCATCAACAAGTCCATGTCAACAGGCGACCTCTCCGTATATCCAGGAGAACCGCCAACAAAAACCCCGGTCTTGATTAAATTTGTCCTCCTCACCCAACTTGGAGGATCTTCCCTCTTAGGGCACGTGGGGGCAAGGCTCAGAATCGAGACGGTGCGATCAAACGTCGACCGGGTAGCAACAGTCTTCTTCTCACCATCTGCTGTGAAAGAAAACTGAAAACATCTCCTCTGGTATGTCATGTCATCAGGGACTGCATCACCAAAGAAGAAGGTAGGCTTGGGCAAAATGCTCTGATCTTCCATCACCCATGGACGACTGCTCACCATGATCTTATAGAATTCCTCTCCCTTGAGAGTGATCAGTCGCTGCCTCATCTCATCTCTATTGAGGGAGTCGCACTCTTCCAGATTTCTCTCAACATACTGGACCTTCTCAAAAGCCTGCTGAACGGCCGGATTAGAAGATCTAGAAGATCGACGAGGTATGCTTGTAGCAGGCTCTTTACCCTTGTTCGCTCTGGAGGAACCACCTGAAAAGGATGGAAAAGAAAAAGATCAAACATCAAAATGACAGAATCTCGCTAAAAAAAAATCTGGCGAAATTTTGACATGATGACGGGGCAATTCCGAAGAAAAGGAACTATCCCGAAAGAAATAAAAAGCTTGAAGATGGGCTCAACATCGCTGCGAGCTCCGAAACTCCAAACTTTCAAAACCTAAAAGTCTCCGCAAAATCAGGAAGGGCTCAACATCACTGCGAGCTCCAAATTCCCAAATTTGCGAAAACTTTCAAGTATGCTATCACATCATGCTACAAATTTAATTTACAAATTAAAGGCATGCATGAACATCTAGGTTAAAAAAAATGCATTATCATGATGAGCAAAAAGAAAAAAGAAAAAAAAGAAACTTTCTCTAAAAAAAAAAAAAAGAGAGGGGGAAAGAAAACAAAAAAAAAGAAAGAAAAAGAAACTTTCTCTAAAAAAAAAAGAGGGGAAAGAAAACAAAAAAAGAAAGAAAAGAAACTCTCTCAAAAAAAAAGGGGGAGGGAAAGAAAAAAAAATGGAAAAAAAAAATAAGGACTGGCCCACAGGCCGTGGCCCACAGGCCACGTGGCCGTACGGCCAGATCCGTACGGATCTGTCCGTACGGCCCACACAAAAAAAAAAAAACAAAAACATGAAAAAAAAGAAGAAAAGAAAGCAAAAAAAAAAAAAACCCGTGTAAAAAAAAAAAAGAGGGAAGCAAACACGTGGAAAAGAAAAAAAAAGAAGAAAAGAAAAGAAAGAAACAAAAAAAAAAAGAAGAAAGAACTTTATTTTTCCTACAATGGAGTTTTCTTGAAAAAAAGGGGGAGAAACTTACTTGAAGCCATTGATGGAGAAGAAGAAGAAAAGTCTTGAAGATCTTGAAGAAGAAGAACTCTTGGTCTTGAAGCCCTCTTGAGATTATTGCAAAAGAAAGTAATAAGAGCAAGAGATCCAACCTTCTCCTTGCTTTTATAGAGGAGAGCAAACCAAAGAAGGAAAGAAGAAAGAGGTAAGTGTTACTAATTAGTAACCTTACCAAAAGAAAGAGATTAGAAAGATTCTTTCCCAAAAGAAAGATATCTTGAAGGATTTTCTCCCAAAAAGAAATCTATGACGGATTCTTTCCCAAAAGAAAGATATCTTGAGAATTCTATCCCAAAAATAAAGGGATCATGAGAGATTCTCTCCAAGTAAAGATATTCTTGGATATTCTCTATCCAAATGAGATATTTTTGGATATTCTTTACAAAAATGACACCATATGAGATCTAAGCCATTTCAAAAGCTTAAGGTCCCATGGGTTAGCCCATATGAGCCAGGTTTGACCACCTAGGCACAAAAAAAAAAAAAAAAAAAAAGAAAAATTTTTTTGGGCTTTTAGTCAAAGAGAAATCCCTCTTACCAAGAGCATACAAAAATGGTTCCATGCCTCTTTTGAGTTGATTGGACCATACAAAAGAAAATTCCAAGCCCCATGAGCTTCCAAAAATCAAACCATCCAGCCTCATCTACCAAATTGAGCCAAATTCTTGAAATTGACATTCCATCAAACCAAATCCTGGTCCCCTAACTTGCCACATACAGCCTGTTAGGTCACAAGACCAAAACCAAAAACCAAAACCTGATCCCCTAACTTGCCACATACAGCCTGTTAGGTCACAAGATCAAAACCAAAATTGATCCCCCAACATTCCACATACAGCTTGTTGGGTCACACGATCAAAACCAAACCCGACCCCCTAACCTGCCACATATAGCCTGTTAGGTCACAAGGTCAAAACCCAAATCCACATCCCTGATGTCATCTTCAAAACTTTGCCTCGAGATGGTACGTGATCCCTTTCACTACCATAAAATTCCCCTGGAAGCTCAAAAGGCTACAAATACCAAAAAGAAAGACTGCTCAAAGACTCTTGGTCAAGTCACAGGCTCTCCTTCAAAAATCTCTTCGAGGCACATCGACTACAAAAGTTAAGCAACTCGCCGCTGTACCTCGAGGGGGCATTTGTTGACACCAAAAATGTCACTTTGCCTTTTCAAGATCCAAGAGCTACATGAAGTCGCAACCTGCCATAAATAGGCAATGTTGCTTCCAAAAATCAAATCTTGTCAGAATAAAACAAAAACTGCAAGATTCTTCCAGACAGCCAAAAGAGGAGTACACAAGAAGTTTCGGGCCATTTCAAAATCATTTGGCCTAACTTCGCTTCTCCGACAGCTGAAAAGGAGCTCTCGGCGGCAAAGCTCTCCAGGACCATGGTTTCCAAGACAGATCCTATGGATCATCTTAAAATGACTCCAATAGGTTCCCTGTCAAATTTCAAGTCAATCGGACATCGATTGACCGCACATCAAACCGCGACATCTTCATCGCGACAAAAAGCAAGTCTACAGGTGATAGGACCCCAAACGGCTTCGAAACTCAAACAAAAGCCTATGGTTGGTCTTATTTATTGCTCAAGAGGCTTCACACCAAATTTCAGGTCATTCGGACATCGTTTGGCCCAGTTTCAGCTTCTGACGGAAAATCGGCAGCTCTGCGCGACAAAGTCTTCGGCTTTCTCAGGAAATTGGAAACTTTGCAAAATAAAATGCAAGGATTCTCATCAGGTTTCCTACAAAGAAATTAGGCCAATAAATGGTCAAAATGTCAAGGAAAAGTACAGAAGAAAAAAGAATAAAAAAACAGCAAAAACAGACGCAAAACGGGACACGAAAGGGGGAAAACCCCCCAGGGTCGCAGACCCCTGCGACCCTGGGCCAGGGTCGCCGGCGACCTTGGAACCCGAGGTCGCCGGGAAAGCCCCGGAAACCCCGGTTTTCGCCGTTTTTTCGCGATTCGAGGAGCCCAGCCTCTGGTACTTTCCAAAATTCATGCTTTTGAGACACCAAGTCCTCTGACATCCGTCCAAAACACGGGTCAATCATCAAGAGTATCGAAAACAATATTGATCGCCACCCGGTCAACCAAAAAAAGTGTGCTTTCTACCCGACCGATCGAGAAATCGACAGGACAGATGGCACCGACCCGCTGTTGGCAACAAACACCTGAAATTACATGATCATCTGATGTCGATCTACATGAAGATCCATCGATTGATCATCAACAGAAGAATCCCAAAAGACGTGGCACGGCCCGCGACTCTTCAGCTGCTCGGCGACCAATTAATGCGATTAATTGACTAGCTTTATTACAGTCATTAATCCATTTCTTTGGACGGCCCAATCAGAAGCAAGCATTCGGGAGTTACAAGTCAAGAGATTCATGGCATTTAACCCATGAAACTCCTCCCATCATGGCGATTAAAGGCGATTAAATGCCCTCAATCTCCTCCGGCCAATCAGAAGCCAAGAAAAAGGAGTTACAAAATAAATAATTCAATTTTGTAACTCCTCCCATTATGCGGCTTAATGACAATAAAAGCCCATAAACCCTCCTAAAAGGCTACCTAAAAGCCTATAAATAGGAGGGCTCTCCAAGAAGAACAGACACACACAACATCAACAGACAGCAGACAGAAATCCAGAGAAAGGAAAAAGAGAGAAAACTCTGCGGAAATTCTACACTGGCCACCGCAACAAGGTGACAAAAGTCCCTTGGGGGGGTACCCCCCCCCCCAAGGTCCTTGCCTTCTCCTCCTGCCTCCAATGGCTTAGATATGGCTTTTCAGCCCGTCTACTCGGCTTTTTATTGGACATAGGACCTCCTTTTGGTCTTTGTCCTCTAAAAACCCGAGGTTATAGCCAAGCCAAGCGAATCAATAGCATCCTCTGTTCTCATCTGCATGGATGATAGCGAAGCCCACATATGGCTTGCGACCGTCAATCTAAACGGGTCCCCCACAATCTCCTGAGAAGTTAGATCCTCCTTTTCTTGCTTTTCATTGTAGTTTGTATTTTTTCAAAAGAGACAAAAATCACAATTCTTGTCTTTCATTGTTGATAAGGATTGTAAATCGGCTATAAATGCCAAAATCGGCTATAAACGCCAAAAATCGGCTATAAACGCCAAAATCGGCTATAAATGCCAAAAAAATCGCCTTTCACGGCAAATCAAGAAAATGTCTCTTTTCTTAAATATATGTGCAATGGAAAACTTGAAAGAAGTTGATTTCCTTTTTACTTGCGAAGGTTGATCTCCGAATCACCACTTGCAATTCCAAGTAAAAAATAAAAAATCTGGCACACCCACAAAAAAAGAAATGTTGATGCACGCCCCCCTTTTGCCCCCCGGTTACGAAAGGGTCGGAACCAAACGGACTCCCACGTCCGCCGACCTCGGTAGGAACCCCGGGCATCCGGGAGCGCGGTCCATCATAGACGGGCTGAAAAGCCACGTCTAAGCCATTGGAGGCAGAAGGAGAAGGCAAGGACCTTGGGCGGGGGGTTCATCCCAAGGGACTTTTGTCACCTTGTAGCGGTGGCCGGTGCAGAACCTCAGCAGAGTTTTCTCTCTTTCTTTCTTTGGATTTTCGGTGCATTTTTCTGATCTGGGATCTCTATTTTTCTTCCGATCTGGATTTCTTTGGAGTGTTCTCCAATTTATCGGCTCTTGGTAGCCATTTAGGAGAGTTTATGGGCTTTAATTGTCATTAAGCCGCATAATGGGAGGAGTTACAGGTTTTAATTCATTTACTTTGTAATTACTTTTTCTTCGCTTCTGATTGGCCGATGGAGATTGAGGGCATATAATCGCCTTTAATCGCCATGATGGGAGGAGTTTCATGGGTTAAATGCCATGAATTAATTAATTTGTAACTCCCGGATGCTTGCTTCTGATTGGGCCGTCCAAAGAAATGAATTAATGATTGCAATAAAGCTAGCCAATTAATTGCATTAGGTGGTCGTCGAGCAGTTGAAGAGTCAGCGTCCGTTGGGATTCTTCTGGCGATGATCATCGATGGATCTTCATGTAGATCGACATCAGATGACCATGTAACTTCAGGTATTGGTTGCCAACAGTGGGTCGGTGCCATCTATCCTATCGATTTCTTGATCGATCGGGTAGAAAGCACAGTTTTTTGGTTGACTGGTTGGCGATCAATGTTGATTATACTCTTGATTATTGACTCGTGATTTTGATGGATGTCAAAGGATTTGGCACCTCAAAAGTATGAATTTTGGAAAATCCCAGGAGTCAGAAGCTTCGAATCGCGAAAAACGACAAAAAATGGGCCTTCCGGTGCCAACCCGGTGATTCCGAGCTCCATAGTCGCTTGCGAAACTAGGGGAATTTCCCCCCTTTTGTCCCGTTTTGCGGCCGTTTTTGATGTTTTTCGATTCTTTTTTCTTCTGTATTTTCGCTTGAAATTTTTATCATTTATTGGCCAGATTTCCCTGAAGAAAACTTGATAAGAATCCTTGCATTTTTTATTGCAAAGTTTCTAATTTCTCGAGAAAGCTGAAGACTTTGTCGCGCAGAGCTGCCGATTTTCCGTCAGAAGTTGAAGCTGGGTCAAACGATGTCAAAATGACCTGAAATTTGAGGTGAAGCCTCCTGAGCAATAAATAAGACCAACCAATGGCATTTGTTTGAGTTTTGAAGCCGTTTGGGGTGCCATCGCTAGTAGACTTGATTTCGTCAAGATGAAGATGTCGCGGCTTGATGTGCGGTCAACCGATGTCCGATTGACTTGAAATTTGACAGGGAACCTATTGGAGTCATTTTATGATGATCCATAGGCTCTGTCTTGGAAACCATGATCCCAGGGAGCTTCACCGCCGAGAGGCCTGATTTGGCTTTCGAGCGTCAAAGTCTGGTCAAATGTTGTCGAAATGACCTGAAATTTGACGTGTAGCCTTTTGTCAGCCATCCATATGCTCTTTTTGATGAGTGATGACCTCGGTGGTTCTCGCCACCGAGAGGCGTGATTTAGCTGTTCGAGGGTTGATGTCGGGTCAGACGTTGTCGGTTTGACTTGGAACTTGAAGTGGAGCCTTTTGGATGTACTTTGATACCATCCACAGGCTCCGATCGAAGATTTGGTGTCTCCGATGCTTTCGCCGCCGGAAGCTCCTTTTCAGCTCCCAGAGAAGCGAAGTTAGGCCAAATGATTTTGAAATGGCCCGAAACTTCTTGTGTACTCCTCTTTTGGCTGTCTTGAAGGACCTTGCAGTTTTTGTTTGATTTTGACAAGATTTGATTTTTTGGAAGTAGCATTGCCTATTTATGGCAGGTAACGACTTCATGCAGCTTTTTGGATCTTGAAGAAGCAAAGTAACATTTTTGGTGTCAACATTGGCAACCAATACCTGAAGTTACATGGTCATCCAATGTCGATCTACATGAAGATCCATCGATGATCATCACCAGAAGAATCCCAAAAGACACGGCACGGCCCGTGACTCTTCAACTGCTCGGCGACCACTTAATGCAATTAATTGACTAGCTTTATTGCAGTCATTAATTCATTTTTTTGGACGGCCCAATCAGAAGCAAGCATCCGGGAGTTACAAGTCAATTGATTCATGGTATTTAACTTATGAAACTCCTCCTATCATGGCGATTAAATGCCCTCAATCTCCTCCGGCCAATCAGAAGCCAAGGAAAAGGAGTTACGGAATAAAGGGATTAAACATTGTAACTCCTCCCATTATGCGGCTTAATGACAATTAAAGCATATAAACTCTCCTAAATGGCTACCAAGAGCCTATAAATAGTAGAGCATCCCAAGCATTCTAGATAGACTTCGGAAAATCCGGAAATCCAGATGAAAAAAAGGCATCAGCCACCGCTACAAGGTGACAAAAGTCCCTTGGGGGGTACCCCCCCAAGGTCCTTGCCTTCTCCTTCTGCCTCCAATGGCTTAGACGTGGCTTTTCAGTCCGTCTACTTAGCTTTTTATTGGACATAGGACCTTTTCTTGGTCTTTGTCCTCTAAAAATCTGAGGTTATAGCTAAGTCAAGCGAATCAAGAGCATCCTCTGTTCTCATCTGCATGGATGATGGCGAAGTCCACATATGGCTTACGACCGTCAATCTGAACGGGTCCCCCACAATCTCCTGAGAAGTTAGATCCTCTTTTTCTTGCATTTCATTGTAATTTTTATTTTTTCAAAAGAGATAAAAATCACAACTCTTGTCTTTCATTATTGGTAAGAATTGTAAATCGGCTATAAATGCCAAAATCGGCTATAAACGCCAAAAATCGGCTATAAATGCCAAAATCGGCATTAAGGGCCAAAAATATCGCCTTTCATGGCAAATCAAGAAAATGCCTCTTTTCTTAAATATATGTGCAATGGAAAACTTGAAAGAAGTTGATTTCCTTTTTACTTGCGAAGGTCGATCTCCTGATCACCATTTACAATTCCAAGTAAAATAGAAAATCTGGCACACCCACACAAGAAAATGTTGATACCCGGTCCTGCCCCCCGTTTACGAAAGGGTCGGAACCCAATGGACTCCCACGTCCGCCGACCTCGGTAGAACCGAGCAAGGAATGCGAGGTCCACCAATTTGTATGCCATTGCGTTCCACTTGTGAATGAAGTCATATGTTGACTCATTCTCCCCCTGTTTTAGGCTGCACAACTGAGCCATAGTAGCGGGATGATCCTCACCTTTGAAGTGAGTCAGGAAGCGTGTCTCTAGCATGGCCCAATTTTGGATGGGGTCCTCCGGCAAAGTGGAGTACCAATCAAAGGCTGTACCTTTTAGGGTACTTGCAAAGAGGCAGATCTTGAGTGCATCTTGATCCACGATAGCTCCCGTCAAGATCTTGAAATGGATGACGTGCTGTCTGGCAGATCCTTTCCCCGTATATGTTTGGAGAGTAGGATGCTTGAATTTTGTAGGGAACGGGACCGAGTCCATCCATAAGGGATATGGTGGCTTGATCCCATGCTCCTTGAGTATATCCTCTTCTTTTGCTTTTGCGAGGATACTGTCTACGTCCTTTTTGGTAAGGGCGCGTGACCCATTTTCTTCTCCGTTTACCTCATCATCTTGATGATTCGGCGGAGGTTCATTGTTCGCCTGATTTTGAAAGGCGAGGAGAAGGTGAGTTTCAATCCTCTATTAGCCTTGTTCCAACTGCTGGATGCATGTGAGCGCATCATCTTAAGGTGGATTGCGAGGTTGTGGCTCAGAATTTGTAGCCAGGATGTTCATTCCTCGGGATTCGAACGAAGACTGGTAACTGAGCTGGGGCTCATTCTTTTTTATGAAGAGCTTGAGGAAGGATCACAATGCCGTCCTTTGCTTGAAGGAGCAAGGGATTCTTCTGAATGTCTTCTTGTCGTGGAGACTGAAGGAAACCGCGATTCAGATCTGAAACTTCTCATATACAGACTACTATGGCTGATGCAAAGCATGACAGATTTTAAAAAATCTGATTTCTGCACTATGCAGCAGAAATCAGCCATAAAGAATCGCATAGAAACTCCATTAAATCATGATCAACATGTGTTCAATTAATAGAGATGATAGAAGACTATTACCTCGATGTTTTGGAAGCTTTAATCCTCTGAAAATCTGATGCAAAAAGGGTGAACTCAGGTCTGCAATCAGCAAGTATGTTGCTGGAATTCTGCTGCAGAAATTTTGTTCTCTTTTGATCTTCTTCTCTATCTCAAATTCTAATCTGATTGGCTAAGGTGGTGGAACCTTAATCTAGGTTTAGAGATAGGTTTCTAGAATAACATTCTATGGAAAAACCCTTGCTACAAGCTCTCCTCAAAGTGCTTAATGGCTGGACGTGTGGAATGGAACAATTAGGATGATTCACGCCCAAAGGGAAGGCTTCCCCTTTTATAGATTAGTAAGAGAGTTTCCTTGTTCACTAAGTAGCCTCCTTTCTAATTCTCTTGGAATTACTAAAAAGAAATAGCAATCCTTAGATTAGTATCCTTTCTAGAACCATTCCAAATTAGAAAAGGAAACTCACTATGAGCATCCCTTAAACTTAGCAATTAGTAATCCTAGTTGTGCAACACTTACTAATTTAAGTTTCTAATCAAAAAGGGAAACTTTATTATAGGAATACTTATCCAAGGAGGAGTCCAACCTTCCAAGTAGAGAGACTTACTAAAAGTTGAAGACCCCACACTAGGAAATTCCCATCTTGGACGTCCCATATGCTACAGCCCACACAATGGCCCACATGTCCATAATTTGTCTAGAATTAAATTCATGTATGTCATTAAGGCCTATTTGAATTTAAATTCAAAAATTATTTTTCCATAAAATAATTCAACCTTATCTCCTAATCAAATTAGGAAACCACGCCAATATAGGAAAGAGTCTAGAGAAGGGACCAAAAGACATATTTGCCCTTGGCTCCCAAAATGATCAAAATGTCCATGCTAAACCCATAGCAACATAAAGACCATTTTAACCTTAACTCATTCCACTAGACAGTTATGGTTGCACTCCAGGGACAAATATTAAGTATGAAATAAGCTTGTCATAAAATGACAGTTGTCTCCGACCTACCAAGTACAATGACCTAAATGCCCCTCTATGTAACATCCTCAATCAAGTCAGGTTATCTGATGTACTATCAACCTTCTCGATTAAATCTTAAACCTTAGAACATCATATCCTTGACTTGATCATCATCCTGATATTATTCTCTTGATCCAGGGAGCGACCCACAAGTTCAATATCAATATGGAACATCCATATACTAAGATCTTAGATTTTGATGATCAATCGGATAATTCTAAGGGGACGATCATTCCATCATTAGATGGCATAGATTCTATATTGCATCTGCACGTCCCAACTAATCAAGTCCGAGTACCCAAAACACAGAGCTGTTGACCCATGAAAAGAATCTCACCCATAGTGAATTAAAGCACAAGAACTTGACTTCGTCAGTTCATCCACAAATGCTCAAGATTAAGAGCACCAGTCACTCAGTAGCATGAGGTGACTTGATCTCTCTCTGTGATAGTACTATTTTAGAGATCACACCTACAATGGTCCTGCTCAATGCATTGCATATGCACTAATGAGATAAATCCGGGAAAGTCCTCCCATGACTTAGGTAAGTCATCCTGAATACAGGAGAGTCTCTCACTATAACTTATACCAAGATGAAGTGCCGAGCTCCATCTATCAGTTATGAACAAATATATTGTTTCCAGTGTCCATGAATTAGACCTATCTGTGTGTAGACACTACACACCTAATTCATTTACTAGAAACAATGGGCCTTACACAACCATACATATATACATGTTTAAGCAGAAAAGAGTCATTCTATTAAATAACCAGTTAATATCCAGTAACAAAAGATGAGAGTGCAGCTAGTGGGCTTTAGGGCATACACCAATCCGAACAAACTCCCACTTGTAGTAAAGATCACTACTTCCTAACCTAACACCCATAGACTCAACATGAGAAGTGAAGACTTTCTCAGTAAGAGGCTTAGTGAATGGGTTAGCTAAGTTATTTGCTGAAGCAATATGCTCCACCACTATTTCTCCATCTTGAATGAACTCTAGGATTAAGTAGTACTTTCTCTGAATGTGCTTGCCTTTCTTGTGATTCCTGGGCTCTTTGCACTGTGCTACAGCACCAGTGTTATCGCAGTATATGACAATCGGTTTATGCACTGCAGGAACAACTCCCAATTCCAATAGGAATTTTCTGAGCCATACCGCTTCCTTCACAGCTTCCGATGCCGCCACATACTCTGCTTCCATGGTAGAATCAGCAGTACAGGATTGCTTGACACTCCTCCATGATATAGCCCCTCCTGACAGAGTAAAGACGTATCCTGAAGTAGACTTTCTGGCATCACTATCAGATTGGAAATCAGAGTCTGTATACGCCAAAGGCGTTAGATCATCTGCTCGAAAGGTTAGCATATAATCTTTCGTTCTCCGAAGATACTTGAATATATGCTTAACAGCTGTCCAATGCATGGGTCCAGGGTTTAACTGATATCTGCTAACCATGCCAACGGCAAAACAAATATCTGGTCTAGTACATAACATTGCATACATGAGGCTTCCAACGGCGGAAGCATATTGAACTCTCCTCATGCTCTCTATCTCTTCAGATGTCTTTGGACATTGATCTCGAGACAGTGGTACTCCATGTCTAGAAGGTAGCAAGCCCTTCTTGGAGTCATGCATGTTAAACTTGACCAATATCTTCTCAATATATGAAGATTGGGATAAGGCTAACATCTTATTCTTGCGATCACGCAAAAGCTTGATCCCTAAGATATAGCTGGCCTCGCCCAAATCCTTCATCTGAAATTGAGAGGATAACCAAACCTTTGTGGATGACAATAAACCTACATCATTTCCTATGAGTAATATGTCATCTACATATAGAACCAAAAATGCAACTGCTTTTCCCCTTCCTTTCTTATACACACATGGTTCATCAATGTTTTGATCAAAGCCAAAGGATTTGACTGCTTGATTAAACTTGATGTTCCACGCTCTAGATGCTTGCTTAAGTCCATAAATGGACTTCTTAAGTTTATAAACCATGTTATCTTGGCCATTAGCAATGAAGCCCTCTGGTTGCATCATATAGATGCATTCGTCAAGACTTCCATTAAGAAAAGTTGTCTTGACATCCATCTGCCATATCTCGTAGTCATAATGACATGCGATGGCCAAGAGAATCCTTATGGATTTACGCATAGCCACTGGTGAAAAGGTTTCCTCATAATTGATACCCTCTTTCTGAGTATATCCTTTCGCCACCAGTCTTGCTTTGAAGGTTTCCACCTTCCCATCCACTCCTCTCTTTCTCTTGTAGATCCACTTGCACCCTATGGGTTTAATCCCTTCAGGTGCATCTACAAGTTCCCAGACTTGATTGGAATACAAAGAATCCATTTCAGATTTCATCGCTTGCTGCCACATGTCAGCATCCATATCCGTTACTGCTTCATCATAACTAGTAGGATCCTCAACCAGATCTTCAGAGTCTGTCTTAAAAGACACTCCTAGATATCTTTCTGGCTGTTTAGAAATTCTCCCACTACGACGAGGCTCCGGAGTGTTCAAAGGAATATCTTGTTCATCTACTGTCTCAGGATCTGGTACCGATGTTATAGGAGATCCCGGAAGAATCTCCTCAAGGGTTTCTTTACAACTAAGCTCTTGGTGCATCATGCAATCATCTTCCAAGTACCTAGCACTTTTTGCTCATTTGGATGATAAAAGATGCCACCTCTCGTTCCCTTAGGATACCCAATGAAGTAGCACATTTCCGATCTGGGTTCTAGCTTGGTAGCTTTATCATTCAGTACATAGGCTGGACAACCCCAAATGTGAATATGTCTTAAACTAGGTTTTCGACTTGTCCACATTTCTTGCGGTGTCCTAGGTACTGATTTAGAAGGTACCAGATTTAAAATGTATGCTGCTGCTTCTAGGGCATATCCCCAAAAAAATATAGGTAGGGTTGCATGACTCATCATGGACCTTACCATATCAAGAAGGGTACGGTTTCTTCTCTCTGCTACACCATTTTGCTGGGGTGTACCCGGTGCAGACAACTGAGACACAATCCTAAATTGTGTGAGGTACTCCTTGAACTCACCCAGGAGGTACTCGCCACCTCGATCAGATCGAAGGGCTTTGATATGTTTCCCTAGTTGTAGCTCCGCCTCAGCCTTGAATTGTTTGAACTTATCAAACGCCTCAGACTTGCGTCGTATTAAGTATACATATCCATACGTAGAGTAATCATCCGTGAAGGTGATGTAATACTCATACCCTCCTCGAGCCGGTTTGTTCATAGGACCACACATATCAGTGTGAATCAATTCTAACAACTCCTTTGACCTTAGTCCCTTTTCCAGAGAATGACCTTTTGGTCATCTTTCCCTTGAGACAAGATTCGCACTGAGGAAAAGGTTCAAAATCTAATGAGCTCAAAGGCCCATCTTCTACCAACCTCTGAATCCGTTTTAGGTTAATGTGACCCAAACGTAAGTGCCAAAGATATGTGTCATTGATTGAAGATACCTTCCTCTTAAGGGAAGTGGAGTTTTCTTGTTGTACATTATGCAGTGTGGGAGCAATAGGATATATATAAAATAAGTTGTCATGTATTCTACCAGAACATATAATATTTCCATCTCTACTGATATCAATACCAGAATGGAAAGAAACTGAATAATTAAATTCAATAAGTCTGGAAACTGAAATTAAATTCTTCCTCATGTCTGGAACATAGAAAACATTATTTAAAACTAATATCCTATCACATGGAAAATGTAAAGTAACAACTCCTACCGCAACCGCCCAAACTTTAGCTCCAGTTCCGACTCTAAAAGCAAATTCTCCTTTCTCAATTGTCTGCATTATCTGAAACCCCTACAATGAATTGCAGATATGATTAGTGGCTCCTGAGTCTACTATCCATGAGTCAGTAGAATCAACCACTAGACAAGTTTCAATGTAGTATGAAAAAGATGTACCTTTCTTTACTGAGGCCAGGAACTTGGGACAATCTTTCTTCCAATGACCTTTGAGGCCACACTTGAAGCATTTCCCTTTGGGCTTTCCATCTGTAGCCTTTTCCTTCTTATTACCAGTGTTGTCCTTTTTCTGCCCTTTTCCCTTATTCTGCTTCTTCTTGAACTTCTTCCCTTTCGGGTTTAGTTTAGAGGAAGACTGGAAAAAATGAGCTTGGGCTTTGGGCTTCATGATGGCCTCTGCCGCCTGGAGTTCTTTCATTAACTCGGGTAGAGTCATGTCCATCTTGCTCATATTGAAATTGAGCTTGAACTGATTAAAAGAATCCGGTAGAGTTTCGAGAATCATGTCAGTTTGACTCTCTGCATCAATCTCAGCCCCTAGAATCTCAACTACATTGAAACAATCCATCAGCTTGAGCATATGCTCTCTGACAGGTGTTCGCTCAAATATCCTAGTATTCATGATGGTCCTCATAGCAGCTTGCCTAGCTGGCCTGCTCTTGTCTGCGAACATCTCAGACAAGGACATCATGATTTCATAGGCTGTGTCCATATGCTCGTGCTGTGTTTGCAACACGTTGGACATGGAAGCGAGCATATAGCATTTAGCCATGCTGTTCGCTTTCTTCCATTTTCTCTCAGCCTCTAACTGGTTATCAGTAGAATTATCATCTATATCAGGACAGGTTTCCACCAAGACATACTTGTACTCCTCAGCAGTGAGTACTATGTCAAGATTTCTTTTCCAATCTATGTAGTTAGGGCCAGTCAACTTGTTCTCACGAAGAATGCACATCAGCGGACTAAAAGAATCTTTACCCATCTCTCTCTGGATATAAAACGGTTTATAATTAGACATGCAGTATATATGTAATATGCATATGGTGCTTGTTATAAAAGGAAAAAACAAAGCACAAAACTTTTTTCATTATTTAACCCCAAACATAATGTATCAGTGTTTCAACCTCCTCATAAACCCTCCATCGAAAGGAAGGCCGAGCCTACAGTAACGTTGAATTAAGCTCTTCTTATTTGGATTATCACTGTCTGGATACATATCCAGTGATAGTCCAATCACTGATTGGTTTGACCTCATAAGACAAATAACTTTAACTGGTAGGAGAGGTTATTACCGCCTTATGTCAAGTGTGTTACCATCTCTTATGAAAATTCCCAGAATGTCCTAATCTAGAAGTGAGCTTTGGTAAAGAACTCCACCGAAGGGATGGCTGCTCCCACCAACACTTCATCGACATTCTATAGAAGTGATCTTTAGTAAAGAACTCCACCGAAGGGATGGCCGCTCCCACTAACACCTCATTATGAACATTCACTTTAGTTCACCCACTAACCCATCGAAGTGATCTTTAGTAAAGAACTCCACCGAAGGGATGGCCGCTCCCACTAACACTTCTAATGAGATTAATATGAACCGAGAATGGAAGGTCGTGGGGTTTTTCCTAAACCCCTCTCCCACTTGATAATTTATCACTAGGGTTTATAAACTTTCCTTTGATCTTTACTTCGTTTTCTCAAAAGCTCTTTTTAAATCTAGCAAACTTGGTTAATTAAATTCATGACTCAATGACTCAAGTCATCTTGAAAGTAAATAACCTTTGCATTAAAACATTTGAGAAAAACCTTTAAAAGAATTAAAAACCTAACTTGGGTTATGGGAACCCTTAGGTAGCATCTAATTAGATTTTTTAGTTTAGTCTATTTTTGGAAACCAAGGGTGCCAACCCTATCCAATTCTAAACCTTAGACATAATTAGAAGGTGCTGGTCTAAGTCCCGTTTAAAACCAATTGACCAAACAAAAATATTCTAATTTTAGAAAGATGCCATTTTTAGAACCTAATGGTGGCCATGTTTCTAGGTGACAATTATAGCAATTATATAAAGCATTCAACCATGCATTCCATATATAAAAGCAAATAAAAGTATGCATTCCTTGATGGCTCCCTGTTCTTAGGATTTCAAATCCTAATCGAATTAGGACTCCTCATGCATGTAGAAGTCTTGACTCCTTCATCTCCAAGGACTCCAATTTCTTGCAACCTTCTTGTCTTGAAACTTTCCTTTTCTTGCTTGTTTCCATGAATAGATTTATACACGCAAACCCATGAAAAACAAAACCAAAATTACATTGGAGATTCCTATGCTTTTCAAGAAAGCTTACATCAAGACTAGTTGGAATAAAATTAAGGAAACTTTACAACTTCCTATGATTGCTAACCGCACAATCGTACACTTTCCAACTAATTAAAAAAAATCCAAATCCATGCCACATACATGCGAACCATCAAGGATGCTAATTATGGCTGCAACCAAATAGGTTAGTGCATAATGTACAACATGATTCAGATCTGGAAAAAATAATTCCAGCAATCCGAACGTAACCATCATACAAGATTACAGCACTAACACAAATCTGAAATAAATTTCAGCAGGGTGCCACCATGCCCCATCTAATCTAGGATTAATTAATCACATCATGGGATCATGATTTCGCATGGAGTGGCTCTGATACCACTGAAGGAAACCGCGATTCAGATCTGAAACTTCTCATATAGAGACTACTATGGCTGATGCAAAGCATGACAGATTTTAAAAAATCTGATTTCTGCACTATGCAGCGGAAATCAGCCATAAAGAATTGCATAGAAACTCCATTAAATCATGATCAACATGTGTTCAATTAATAGAGATGATAGAAGACTATTACCTCGATGTTTTGGAAGCTTTAATCCTCTGAAAATCTGATGCAAAAAGGGTGAACTCAGGTCTGCAATCAGCAAGTATGTTGCTGGAATTCTGCTGCAGAAATTGTGTTCTCTTTTGATCTTCTTCTCTATCTCAAATTCTAATCTGATTGGCTAAGGTGGTGGAACCTTAATCCAGGTTTAGAGATAGGTTTCTAGAATAACATTCTATGGAAAAACCCTTGCTACAAGCTCTCCTCAAAGTGCTTAATGGCTGGACGTGTGGAATGGAACAATTAGGATGATTCACGCCCAAAGGGAAGGCTTCCCCTTTTATAGATTAGTAAGAGAGTTTCCTTGTTCACTAAGTAGCCTCCTTTCTAATTCTCTTGGAATTACTAAAAAGAAATAGCAATCCTTAGATTAGTATCCTTTCTAGAACCATTCGAAATTAGAAAAGGAAACTCACTATGAGCATCCCTTAAACTTAGCAATTAGTAATCCTAGTTGTGCAACACTTACTAATTTAAGTTTCTAATCAAAAAGGGAAACTTTATTATAGGAATACTTATCCAAGGAGGAGTCCAACCTTCCAAGTAGAGAGACTTACTAAAAGTTGAAGACCCCACACTAGGAAATTCCCATCTTGGACGTCCCATATGCTACGGCCCACACAATGGCCCACATGTCCATAATTTGTCTAGAATTAAATTCATGTATGCCATCAAGGCCTATTTGAATTTAAATTCAAAAATTATTTTTCCATAAAATAATTCAACCTTATCTCCTAATCAAATTAGGAAACCATGCCAATATAGGAAAGTGACTAGAGAAGGGACCAAAAGACATATTTGCCCTTGGCTCCCAAAATGATCAAAATGTCCATGCTAAACCCATAGCAACATAAAGACCATTTTAACCTTAACTCATTCCATTAGAGAGTTATGGTTGCACTCCAGGGACAAATATTAAGTATGAAATAAGCTTGTCATAAAATGACAGTTGTCTCCGACCTACCAAGTACAATGACCTAAATGCCCCTCTATGTAACATCCTCAATCAAGTCAGGTTATCTGATGTACTATCAACCTTCTCGATTAAATCTTAAACCTTAGAACATCATATCCTTGACTTGATCATCATCCTGATATTATTCTCTTGATCCAGGGAGCAACCTACAAGTTCAATATCAATATGGAACATCCATATACTATGATCTTAGATTTTGATGATCAATCGGATAATTCTAAGGGGACGATCATTCCATCATTAGATGGCATAGATTCTATATTGCATCTGCACGTCCCAACTAATCAAGTCCGAGTACCCAAAACACAGAGCTGTTGACCCATGAAAAGAATCTCACCCATAGTGAATTAAAGCACAAGAACTTGACTTCGTCAGTTCATCCACAAATGCTCAAGATTAAGAGCACCGGTCACTCAGTAGCATGAGGTGACTTGATCTCTCTCTGTGATAGTACTATTTTAGAGATCACACCTATAATGGTCCTGTTCAATGCGTTGCATATGCACTAATGAGATAAATCCGGGAAAGTCCTCCCATGACATAGGTAAGTCATCCTGAATACAGGAGAGTCTCTCACTATAACTTATACCAAGATGAAGTGCCCAGCTCCATCTCTCAGTTATGAACAAATATGTTGTTTCCAGTGTCCATGAATTAGACCTATCTGTGTGTAGACACTACACACCTAATTCATTTACTAGAAATGATGGGCCTTACACAACCATACATATATACATGTTTAAGCAGAAAAGAGTCATTCTATTAAATAACCAGTTAATATCCAGTAACAAAAGATGAGAGTGCAGCTAGTGGGCTTTAGGGCATACACCAATCCCAACTAGAGACGCTGAGGGTCACCGGACGTCGGACATGGATTTTTGTTGCTGACTTTTGGCGACTTCTGGTTTTTCTAACCATATGGACAGTAGCAATTTGGTCGGGTCTTTCTTTTTCGACCCATTTGTGAGAGACTTAAAGTGTAGGAGGCTGAGTCCTTTGCTTCTCTAGTCTCTTTTGTTGATACGATGCACGGCGGGATATATGATAAGCAATTTGAGATTCGGTCAGCTTTGGCTGGGCTTTGACAATGAAGCATGTGCTCCCTCGGGCGTAACAGCCAAGCCTGTCTTCTTTGTAGTTGGACAAGGACAGGATGCGGACCTGGTCCTTCGCCTGTTGAAGCGAAGCTTTGAGTTTTTCGAGTTCGGCCCCTGTAGATATGAAGGGTCGAACCGAAGGATTATAGGCCTTAGCAGGTGCTTGCAGAGGCCTTATGATGCATGATCTAATTTAGGGCTTGTAAGAACAAGCCGGCTCATGCTGGGTTTCTCCTCTTTCATTTAAGCAAGAGGGTAGAACTGATTCTCCTTGAGTGGGGCAAGGTATGCTGGCTTGGTGGATGTTTGGGACCTTCTTTGTTTTGGTGAAGGTCTTAGGGACCAAATCTTGGGATAGACCTGGTCATTTGCGGGTCGAGCCTTCATGGGGGTGCCACGGGCTTCGGGCCTTTTGGTGCTCGCACTTGGTGTCATGGTAATGACACGTTGAGAGACGAGCTTCTGCGAGTCGAGGTCAACCCGGAGTTCAGAGAGTTGCTGAGGGAGTTGATGCTTCAGCAGCTGATGGGGCGCTAATAAGTGCGCATGTTTTGCTTCTATTGAAGCATGAGCTGGTGCTTGTTCTCATCGAAGGTAATGGTTAGCGAAGCTGCCATTGTTAGTTTTCAAAAAATTTCTGAAACAAGACCACATCCATTAGTAATTATAGGAATATAATGGTCATAAATGGGAAGTTCTATGATTTTGTCTTTTCAAATCACTCGAGGGATATGACCCAAGCAATATGAAGAAGGCAAAAAACCATAGAGGGTACAATTATTCTGATCGCAAGTATGGTGAGCCCAGAATGAGCGTTCCAATGACTGCTAGAAGCAATTGTGAACCTAAATTCGACTTATCGAGAAGCCTGGCTAGCTCGAGGTAAGAAGAATATAAGGTTGGAGTTATAAATGTGCCAGTCGTGAATACAGTAGATCCTGAAAGGGCGTACTAGTACAGCTAGACACAAATGTTTGGAGACCGCATCCATGAGATGAGATTCTCTATTTTGAAAGGTCAAGATTGAATTCATCAAAGAGATCAGATGGTATTCCGATCCAAATACGGGCTCAACGATTTCCGCGAGCGCCAGTACCCAGAAGAGAAGGAACCATAATTTCTCGGATCTGAAAAAAAAATGACAAGTTTTTTTTTTTGAAAGGTCAAGATCTGGTTCATCAAAGAGAGCAAAAGGCATTCCAATCTGAACACGGGCTCAACCATTTCCGCGAGCGCCAGTGCTCAGAAGGGAGGAGACCAAAATCTCTCCTATCTGAACACAAAAATAACGGAATTGTTTTTTGAAGATTTTTTAAATAATCTTTTTTTAATTAATCAATTAATTATTTATTTTTTAAGATTTTTTTTGTAAAATCTTTTATTTTTTATTTTTTATTATTTTAATTTTTTTATATTTAAAAAAATTTATTTAAAAGACGAGAGAGTACACATAGGCCTTCTAACCAGATCTTATGAAATCTCAATTGATAGAATTGCTTCCAGGTAAGGGTAGGATTACTTAATGAACCCGTTTGGAGGACCCTTGCCTAGAATAGTCAAGCTGCCCCCACACTCTGGACAAGCCTTTTCTTGAATCAACCGTGATCAAAGAACACAGTTGGTTTAACCTTAGTGGTCTATATCTTTTTTTTTTAGATCCCTAATAGACTCATCGAAGAGAAACAATGGGCCAATCCCAATCCGAACACGGTCTCAGCGATTTCCGCGAGCGCCAGTGCCCAGAAGGGAGAGGATCAAAGTTTCTCAATTTTGAATCTAAAATGAGAAATCTGATTTTATTTTATTATATTATATTTATTTGTTTATTTTTTTTTTGAAATCCCGAACAGACTCATCGAAGAGAAACGATGGTCCAATCCTCGATTCGTCACAGACTCAACATTTCTGCAAGCACCGATGCCCGAAAAGGAAAGGATCAAAGTTTCTCAATTTTGAATCTAAAATGAGAAATTTGACTTTTTGTTTTTTTTTTGAAATCCCGAACAGACTCATCGAAGAAAAACGATGGCCCAATCCCCGATTCGTCACAGGCTTAACATTTCTACAAGCACCGGTGCCTGAAAAGGAAAGGATCAAAGTTTCTCAATTTTGAATCTAAAATGAGAAATCTGATTTTTTTAATTTTTTTTAAAAGAGAAGGAGTGGAAATAATTTCAAAGAATTAGAAATTTCCAAAAAATCTCATCTCATTTTTTTTAGATGCGGAATCCAACATAGGCCACCAATTAGAAAGTAGCCAAGGAATCCAGAAAACAAGTATAAGCATAGAGCAAAAGATATGATATGCAAATATTTCATGTCTAGCATCGTGTTCTCAAATGAACGGGTCCCACCGGGTGGGCCAGCTTGATGGACCGTGCGTTCTACTCGGTTCTACCGAGGTCAGTGGACGTGGGAGTCCGTTGGGTCCGACCCTTTCATAACCCGGGGGCAGGAGCGGGTATCAACATTTCTTTGTATGGGTGTGCCAGATTTTCTATTTTACTTGGAATTGCAAGTGGTGATCCAGAGATCGGCCTTCGCAAGTAAAAAGGAAATCAACTTCTTTCAAGTTTTCCATTGCACATATATTTAAGAAAAGAGACATTTTCTTGATTTGCCGTGAAAGGCAATTTTTTGGCATTTATAGCCGGTTTTTGGCGTTTATAGCCGATTTTTGGTGTTTATAGCCGATTTTGGCGTTTATAGCCGATTTACAATTCTTATAAATAATGAAAGACAAGAGTTGTGATTTTTGTCTCTTTTGAAAAAATACAAACTATAATGAAAAGCAAGAAAAGGAGGATCTAACTTCTCAGGAGATTGTGGGGGACTCGTTCAGATTGACGGTCGCAAGCCATATGTGGACTTCGCCATGATCCATGCAGATGAGAACAGAGGATGCTCTTGATTCGCTTGGCTTGGCTATAGCCTCAGGTTTTTAGAGGACAAAGACCAAAAGGAGGTCCTATGTCCAATAAAAAGCTAAGTGGACGGGCTGAAAAGCCACGTCTAAGCCATTGGGGGCAGAAGGAGAAGGCAAGGACCTTGGGGGGGGGATACCCCCCAAGGGACTTTTGTCACCTTGTAGCGGTGGCCGGTGCAGAACTTTCGCAGAGTTTCTCTCTTTCTTTCTTTGGATTTTCTGTGCTTGGAAGCTGATCTTATTCTTATCTCTGGGAGATGTTTGATTTTTTCTGATCTGGATTTCTTTGGAGTGCTCTCCTATTTATAGGCTCTTGGTAGCCATTTAGGAGAGTTTATGGGCTTTAATCGTCATTAAGCTGCATAATGGGAGGAGTAACATGATTGAATTCTTTATTTTGTAACTCCTTTTTCTTGGCTTCTGATTGGCCGGAGGAGATTGAGGGCATTTAATCGCCTTTAATCACCATGATGGGAGGAGTTTCATGGTTTAAATGCCATGAATCTCTTGACTTGTAACTCCCGGATGCTCGCTTCTGATTGGGCCGTCCAAAGAAATGAATTAATGACTGCAATAAAGCTAGTCAATTAATTGCATTAAGTGGTCACCGAGCAATTGAAGAGTCGCGGACCGTGCCGCGTCTTTTGGGATTCTTCTAGGCGATGATCATCGATGGATCTTCATGTAGATCGAGATCAGATGACCATGTAACTTCAGGTATTGGTTGCCAACAACGCCATCTGTCCTGTCGATTTCTCGATCGGTTGGGTAGAAAGCACACTTTTTTGGTTAACCGGTTGGCCATCAATGTTGATTTTGATACTCTTGACGATTGACCCGTGATTTTGACGGATGTCAAAGGATTTGGCGCCTCAAAAGTATGAATTTTGGAAAATCGCAGGAGTTGGAAGCTTCGAAACGCGAAAAAAAGGATGAAAAATGGGCTTTTTAGGGCGAACCCGGCGATTCCGGGCTCCATGGTTGCTATCGACCATGGGCCAGGGTCGCAGGGGTTTGCGACCCTAGGGGGGATTTCCCCCTTTGGTCCTCGTTTTGTGGCTGTTTTTGATGTTTTTTTATTCTTTTTTCTTCTATATTTTTTCTTGACATCTTTGATCATTTATTGGCCTGATTTCCATGCATAAAACTTGACGAGAATCCTTGCATTTTGGAGTACAAAGTTTCCAATTTTCCGGGAAAGCCGAAGACTTTGTCGCGTAGAGCTGCCGATTTTCCGTCAGAAGCTGAAACTGGGTCAAACAATGTCAGAATGACCTAAAATTTAGGTGAAGCTTCCTGAGCAATAAATAAGACCAATATAGGCTTTTGTTTGAGTTTTGAAGCCGTTTGGGGTCCTATCGCCAGTAGACTTGTTTTTATCGCGAGGGGGATGTCACGCTTTGTTGTGCGGTCAACCGGTGTCCGATTGACTTGAAATTTGACAGGGAACCTATTGGAGTCATTTTGAGATGATCCATAGGCTCTATCTTGGAAACCATGGTCCCGGGGAGCTTCGCCACGAGAGGCCTGATTTGGCTTTCGAGCGTCAAAGTCTGGTCAAATGTTGTCGAAATGACCTGAAACTTGATGTGTAGCCCTTTGTAAGCATTTTGAAGCCGTCCATGTGCTCTGTCTAATGAGTGATGGCCTCGGTGGTTCTCGCTGCCAAGAGGCTTGATTTACTATTCGAGGGTTGATGTAGGGTCAAACGTTGTCTGTTTGACTTGAAACTTGACGTGGAGCCTTTTGGTTGTATTTTGAGACCATCCACAGGCTCTGATCGAAGATTTGGTGTCTCCGATGCTTTTGCCGTCGGGAGCTCCTTTTCAGCTGCTGGAGAAGCGAAGTTAGGCCAACTAATTTTGAAATGGCCCGAAACTTCTTGTGTACTCCTCTTTTGACTATCTTTGAAGGATCTTGCAGTTTTTGTTTGATTCTGACAAGATTTGATTTTTTGGAAGTAACATTGCCTACTTATGGCAGGTTGCGACTTCATGTAGCTTTCTTGAGTTTGGAGAAGCAAAGTGACACATATTTTTTTGTGTCAACACCACTTATCTCACTCTGACAAAGTTTAATTTAGTTACATCAATATTGGTCTTCAATGACCAATGGCGGACCTAGAATTTTTATTTGGGTGGCAAAGGAAATGGTTAAGTTAAGAAGTCAAATAATAAAACAATTTTTTAAAGGAATTATTAAATAACCTACTCGAATCTGCACCCGTGCCGTAATAATTAGGTCTGTCCCACTTAAACCAGTGTGAGATGAGAGTAAGAAAGATTAAGATACGAACATGTCTTCATTTCACCCCAACTCATTCAAGTTTACATCGAATGCAAAACATATAATTTATTTACAGATAAAGTAAAGCAAAATCAGTTGTTTAAACCACAATCAATCGACGATGGCCCCACTTCTAATGGACACAGATCCACGAAAGAGGTTTTTAATCTCGCTCTATCTTTCGTATTCCTGCGCTTTGACGAATACGATATGAACATTTCTTCATATGGCCATTGCGTACAGAAGAAAAAGTTGCGACAATCATCAATGTAGAGTAAAAAATTGAGACGAGTTCAAGATGGACCGGTAGTCGGACCTGTTAATGTCGATAGATCATCCTTCTAGGTTAGAGTGAGATTCTTCGGGTGGGGCCTGTAAAATTCAAACAAAGAAGTTTTGATCGATTGGTCCGATCGAGTTCCCTCCGATGCTTAAGTTAGCAACCGTGATTAAAAATTGATGTAATGAGTAGTTTTGGATATATTCTCGTCGTACCTCTCTTCTTTCATCTCTTTCCCATTTTATTTCGTTCTTCCTCAGATTCCCGATGCTCTTCGACCCACGATCCTTCGCACCTCCACCATTAAGGCATGTGAGAAAATCATGGCCCACGCTCATGGGATGTTCCTTCCCCACCCTCGCTTTTTCTTCTCTCCCTTCTGCCAACTGTCCTAGCCTTGCTTGAATCGGTCTTATAGCGGACGATCCCTCCTTCTAGGGCTAATTTCATAGGTAGGATCCATTTTGCTGGTTGGGTCCGTTTCGCAGGTTGGACCTGACCTAGCTCGAACCTGTCCTTAAGTTATTTAAACTTTTCCCTCCCTAACTGCCCCCCAAGCTTCCATTTTCCTCTTCATTGTTTTAGGAAAAAAGGGGGGCTTGAGTTTTTTTCGCGACACATGGCAGATCCGGGTATCTTCCCAGTTGTCAAACGTCTTTTCCTTTCTTCATCCTTTGCATCCTCTTCTCTCATAAAGTCATCAGTTGGAAGCCCTTTAACCCCCCTACTTTCCCATTTCGCCTCAATCATCGCCTTCTTCCCTTAAATCCCCCCCTTGGGCTTCAATCTTCTGCCTTCAACTCTTCGTCCTTCGTTTCCCCTACGGTAAGCTCTATTCTTCTCTCTTTTCATTCTTTTAGATGGGCAATCTAAAGGACCTTCTTAGCACCCCGGGTGGGCTTTCTGACTTTAGGAATATAGGTACAATATCCCTCCGAACGTTCAGGTGCGTGCTCCATTGCCTGATGAGTCCCTTGAGGAGGGGTCCCGAGAAGGGATGTCTTTCCCCACCATAGCCAACGTAGAAGGTGGTTTCAGGTTTCCAATGGATCCTCTCCTTGTCCATTTCCTTTCATTAGCAAACCTCTTCCCCTTTCAGTGTGCCCCAATCTGTTCCGTATTGTCATGGGGGTTGCCGCGCTAAACAAGTTACTTGGCATAAGCCTTGGGTGTTTGACATCCTATCTTGCTATTACGTCATCCCTTTGAACAACAGAAAGTTGATTTACTATCTGAAATCTCGAGATCCTAGCAAGTTCCTTGTTCATTAACTCCCAGATTCAAACATACCCAGTAAAGGGGATTTTATTGTTGTGAGTGGAAATTGGAGGACACCAACCAACTGGGGTGGGATCAAGAGAGAAGTTCCTCATACCCCAGGCTTCCCAGGTCGGCCCATTTTCTTTCAAGTGCTTTCCTCTTTTTCGGTCCCCTCTCTTTCATTTAGTAACTATCTTTTCTCCTTCCCTTCTTTTAGATGCAACGATCAATCGGATTCCTTAGCCTCTTCTCTAAACGGAGGAACTAAAGATGGTGCATGAGTTTTGTGGGCCTCCCAAGCTTAAGGGTTAGGGCCGAGCTACTCACCTATTGCTTGGATACGATCGTTGCGGCTCATCGCTCTTTCTAGCGCTTCCTCTTCCTCCGACTCAAAGCGAACTCTAGTTTTGAACATTTCGAATAGTTCCTCATCTTCGGACACCGAAAAGCCTTCCTCCACCATGTATCAGCGTAAACCGAAGAACCTCTTTGACAGCCTCGGTGATCTCCCAACTTCTGGAGTTGGCAAGGTTCCCCTTCCAGACCTCTCGTCTGTACTCGTCAAAAGGCCCGCCCTGGAGCTTCGACATGATCCGTACGTGCCAAAGGCTAAGGGCAAACCCTTAGCTAAATCTGCTAACGACGCCACTTCCCTATCTATGTGGTTGGAGGATTGCTTGCCTCCCCTGCCTCCTTAGCCAAGTTCTTCCTCAGGACGAAAGAGTTCATTCGGCTCCTCCGGGAATCAAATCCATCTTTGGGTGAGGGGATTTCTGGTTCCCCATCGCTTGCACTTCACTTAGGCAATTCTGTTCTTCGCCCTTCTTACATGAACCTACACAATGTTTTGCCTAGCCATGAGCTCGTGTCTACAGGAGTTCAGCAATGCCTTTTGGTAGGTCGGCTTCATATTACTTGACTCATCCCTTTGAAGTTCTTCTAACGATGTCTCTCTCTATTTCTCCCTTTTTTTCTTATTTTCGTGGGCTCCAAAAATGGTTCACTATTTTTTATCGCTTGGAGAAGTTCCAGAAGTAGATAGAGGACCTAGAAAAGGAACTTGCGGGTTCTAAGGCTACTCGGCGTTTAGCCGAATCTAATGCCTCTACCTCCTCCAAGGTTATGAAGGTCGCAGAGGCCAAGTCAGTTGTTGCTTTGAGCCGTCTTACTGTGACCGAGATGGAGCTCGAGGCTCTTCATTCCAGGTAAGCCGAGGTGGAAGATGAGATGAGAGAGACTATGGAGAGGTCAAAGGATGCTCAATTTAAAGAAGTTAAAGCACTTTATTTGCAGCAGGTTAAGCATATCAAGATCTTTGCATTCAAGCGAGGCTATGACGTAGGTCTCGAAGATGCTGGCATACCAAAGGATTCCCACCTCTGGGCTAAATACGCAGCTTAGTCCAGGAGGATTCGCCCCCATTGCCGCCTGTCGAGTCCCCTGCTCAACCCCAGGTCGGCGAGGTTGCATCACCCTTTGGCGTGGTTGGGGGTGGAGGTGACTCGCGTACTGCCGAGCCTATCCCTCCCGCCTTTGATGTCCCCAAGTGATTTCCAAAAGTGTTCCTTTTTGACTTGTTTTACCTGATTGCCTGGGTTGTGGGTTGGTTATGACATTGTTTTTGTTTTGTTTTTCCTGTTAAATGAAATGCTAGTTTCTTTTGATGATTTATCATTTGTTCCCGCCGCCACTGTCGGTCCCTTCCGAACTCTCTTTTCAGCACAATGCTTGCATCGTCATGCCTCAGCTATTAGTTGAAAAGGAGATCAGTGCAGCGTACCTAGTTTGGGATCTTCCTAGTTAGGTTTTTATCATTCAGCACGAAGTAGTGGATTTTTGGGTTACCACTTTTTTTTTTTACTCTCAGGCATTAGCCTTAGCCCGGCTGGATAACCTCAATAGGGTTTGTCCTTACTACGGGTCCTTGGTCATATTTTCAAGAGAATTTCATTATTGGAACAAGAACATGAAACAAATATATCTTCATTAATGAGGCGTTTTAGCACTAGAACAACACAACCTCTGGTACAAAGACTAAAAATAAAATATCTTCAAATTATCAATGTTCCAAGGTCTTTGCAATGCCTTTCCTTTGAGCATTTCCAAGTGGTAAGCTCCTGTTCCTCCGACGGAGGTAACTCTGTATGGTCCTTCCCAATTCGGACCTAGCTTTCCATGACTGCGGTCCTTGGTGTTCGGAAGCACCTTTCTCAAGACTAGGTCTCCGACCTCGAATGTCCTTTTTCGTACCTTCTTCTAGAAGCTCCGAGCCAGTTGCTGCTGGTAAGTGATCAATTTGATCAACGCTTGCTATCTCCGTTCTTCAATCATGTCAAGCTATTCGGTAATTTTCTCTTTATTTTTCTCGTGATTGTAAGCCTCCGTCCTTATGGCCGGCAACCCAGTTTCTAAGGGAATTACCGATTCCATCCCGAACACTAGAGAGAAGGGGGTTTCTCCTGTTGACCTCCGCGGGGTGGTCCTGTAGGCCCATAGGACACTAGGAAGCTTGTTCACCCATCCTGCCTTCGCCTCGTCCAACCTTTTCTTTATGCAGTCCAACAAGGTCTTGTTGGAGCTTCCTGCTTGGCCATTACTTTATGGGTAAACAGGGGTTGAAAAGTTATGCCTAGTGCCATATTGTTCACATAGATGCCTGAACACTTAAATCCATTTGGAAGAAAATACTAAAACTTCTCGTGAACCACAGAGGCGACTGAACCCTGCAATAAAGGAAGTAGTCAGGTCAGAAGTCTTAAAATTACTTGATGCAGGGGTGCTTTACCCCATATCTGATAGTGCATGAGTGAGCATGGTTCAAGTGGTACGAAAGAAACCTGGAATAATAGTGGTTCAAGATGAGGGCAATGAATTGGTACGCACTCGGATAGAGACTGGATGGAGGGTATGCATTGATTATAGGAAGTTGAACTCAGTCACTCGGAAAGATCATTTTCGCCTCCCATTCATGGATCAGATGCTCGAAAGGCTAGCCGGTCATGCATATTATTATTTTCTTGATGGTTATTCCGGTTACAATCAAATTCCAATTGCACATGAGGACCAAGAAAAAACCACTTTCACCTATCCATTTGGCACTTTTGCTTATAGACGCATGCCCTTTGGGCTATGCAATGCACCGACCACTTTTCAAAGATGCATGTTGAGCATATTTTCTGACATGATAGAAACACTCATTGAGGTTTTCATGGATGATTTTTCGGTCTTTGGCAATACTTTTGAGGAGTGCTTACATCAATTGTCCCTTGTGCTTGAAAGATGCAAAGAAAAGAATCTAGTCTTAAATTGGGAGAAATGACATTTTATGGTCAAAAGGGGCATAGTTCTAGGACACATTATTTCTGATAATGGGATTGAGGTGGATAAAGAAAAAATTGAATTGATCTCCAAATTGCCACCACCAAAATCAGTTAAGCAGATTCGATCGTTCCTGTGCCATGCTGGTTTTTATCGTAGATTCATCAAGGATTTCAGTAAAATTGCTTAACCTTTATGCCAATTGCTGACAAAAGAGGCGTCGTTTGAATTTGATGAGAATTGTCTAAAGGCCTTTTGTTGACACCAAAAAAATGTGTCACTTTGCTTCTTTAAAACCCAGAAAGCTACATGAAGTCGCAGCCTGCCATAAATAGGCAATGCTACTTTCAAAAATCAAATCTTATCAGAATCAAATAAAAACTGCAAGATCCTTCAAGACAGCCAAAAGAGGAGTACACAAGAAGTTTCGGGCCATTTCAAAATCATTTGGCCTAACTTCGCTTCTCCGACAGCTGAAAAGGAGCTCTCGACGGCGAAAGCATCGGAGACACCAAATCTTCGATCAAAGCCGATGGATGATCTCAAAATACATCCAAAAGGCTCCACGTCAAGTTCCGAGTCAAACTGACAACGTTTGACCCTACATCAACCCTCGAATAGCTAAATCAAGCCTCTCGGCGGTGAGAATCACCGAGTCCATCACTCATCAGATAGAGAACATGGATGGCTTCAAAATGCTTACAAAGTGCTACACGTCAAATTTTAGGTCATTTCGAACACATTTGACCAGACTTTGACGCTCGGAAGCCAAATCAGGCCTCTCGGCAGCGAAGCTCCCTGGGACCATGGTTTTCAAGACAGAGCCTATGGATGATATTAAAATGACTCCAATAGGTTCCCTGTCAAATTTCAAGTCAATCGGATATCGGTTGACCGCACATCAAGCCGCGACATCTTCATCGCGATAAAAAAAAGTCTACTAGTGATAAAACCCCAAACGGCTTCAAACTCAAACAAAAGCCTATGGTTGGTCTTATTTATTGCTTAGGAGGCTTCATCCCAAATTTCAGGTCATTCCGACATCGTTTGGCCCAGTTTCAGCTTCTGACGGAAAATCAGCAGCTCTGCGTGACAAAGTCTTCGGCTTTCTCGGAAAATTAGAAACTTTGCAAACCAGAATGCAAGGATTCTCATCAGGTTTTCTACAGGGAAATCAGGCCAATAAATGATAAAAAAATGTCAAGAAAGAATACAGAAGAAAAAAGAAGAAAAAAAATCAAAAACGGACACAAAACGGGACAAAAGGGCGGAAAACCCCCCAGGGTCGCAGGCCCGGCGACTATGGAGCCCGGGATTGCCGGGAGGGCCCCGGAAGCCCCGTTTTTCATTGTTTTTCATGATTCGAAGCGTCTGATCCCTGAGATTTTCCAAAATTCATACTTTTGAGTTACCAAACCCTTTGACATCCGTCAAAATCACAGGTCAATCATCAAGAATATAAAAATCAACATTGATCACCAACCGGTCAACCAAAAAAGTGTGCTTTCTACCCAACCGATCGAGAAATCGACAGGACAGATGGCACTGACCCACTGTTGGCAACCAATACCTGAAGTTACATGGTCATCCGATGTCGATCTACATGAAGATCCATCGATGATCATCATCAGAAGAATCCCAAAAGACGCGGCACGGCCCGTGACTCTTCAACTGCTCGGCGACCACTTAATGCGATTAATTTACTAGCTTTATTATAGTCATTAATCCTTTTCTTTGGATGGCCCAATCAGAAGCAAGCATCCGGGAGTTACAAGTCAATTGATTCATGGTATTTAACCCATGAAACTCCTCCCATCATGGCGATTAAAGGCGATTAAATGCCCTCAATCTCCTCCGGCCAATCAGAAGCCAAGAAAAAGGAGTTACAAAATAAATGAATTAAATCCTGTAACTCCTCCCATTCTACGGCTTAATGACAATAAAAGCCCATAAACCCTCCTAAATGGCTACCAAAAAGCCTATAAATAGGAGAGCATTCCAAAAAGAAAAGACAGTACGACAGACTGCAGAAAATCTGGAAATTTAGACAGAAAAAGGCATCAGAAATCTAAGAGAAAAAAAGAAAGAAAACTCTGCGGAAGTTCTATACCGACCACCGCTACAAGGTGACAAAAGTCCCTTGGGGGGGTACCCTCCCCCAAGGTCCTTGCCTTCTCCTTCTACCTCCAATGGATTAGACGTGGCTTTTCAGCCCGTCTACTTAGTTTTTTTATTGGACATAGGACATCCTTTTGGTCTTTGTCCTCTAAAAACCTGAGGTTATCGCCAAGCCAAGCGAATTAAGAGCATCCTCTGTTCTCATCTGCATGGATGATGGCAAAGTCCACATATGGATTGCGACTGTCAATCTGAACGAGTCCTCCACAATCTCCTGAGAAGTTAGATCCTCATTTTCTTGCTTTTCATTGTAGTTTGTATTTTTCCAAAAGTGACAAAAATCACAACTCTTGTCTTTCATTATTGATAAGAATTGTAAAATCGGCTATAAACGCCAAAAAATCGGCTATAAATGCCAAATTCGACTGTAAATGCCAAAATCGGCTATGAATGCCAAAAAATCGCCTTTCATGGCAAATCAAGAAAAATATCTCTTTTCTTAAATATATGTGCAATGGAAAACTCGAAAGAAGTTGATTTCCATTTTACTTGTGAAGGTTGATCTCCGGATCACCACTTGTAATTCTAAGTAAAATAGAAAATCTGGCACACCCACACAAAAAAATGTTGATGCACGCCTCTGCCCCCCGGTTACGAAAGGGTCGGACCCAAACGGACTCCCACGTCCGCCGACCTCGGTAGAACCGAGTGATAGAAGCGCTGTCCATCACCTTTGAGAGACTGAAAACTGAGCTAACTTCAGCCCCTATAATTCAGCCACCTGACTGGACCATTCCATTTGAGCTAATGTGTGATGCATCCGATGCCGCTATTGGAGTTGTTTTGGGTCAACGGGTTGGGTGATGGACCGCACTCCAATGCTCAGTTCCTACCGAGGTCGGCGGACGTGGGAGTCCGTTTGGTTCCGACCCTTTCGTAACCAGGGGGCAGGGGCGTGCATCAACATTTCTTTTTTTTTTGTGTGTGGGTGTGCCAGATTTTCTATTTTTACTTGGAATTGCAAGTGGTGATCCGGAGATCAACCTTCGCAAGTAAAAAGGAAATCAACTTCTTTCAAGTTTTCCATTGCACATATATTTAAGAAAAGAGACATTTTCTTGATTTGCCGTGAAAGGCGATTTTTTTTGGCATTTATAGCCGATTTTGGCGCTTATAGCCGATTTTTGGCGTTTATAGCCGATTTTGGCGTTTATAGCCGATTTACAATCCTTATCAATAATGAAAGACAAGAGTTGTGATTTTTGTCTCTTTAGAAAAAATACAAACTACACTGAAAAGCAAGAAAAGGAGGATCTAACTTCTCAGGAGATTATGGGGGACCTGTTTAGATTGACGGTCGCAAGCCATATGTGGGCTTCGCCATCATCCATGCAGATGAGAACAGAGGATGCTATTGATTCGCTTGGCTTGGCTATAACCTCAGGTTTTTATAGGACAAAGACCAAAAGGAGGTCCTATATCCAATAAAAAGCCGAGTAGACAGGCTGAAAAGCCACATCTAAGCCATTGGAGGCACGAGGAGAAGGCAAGGACCTTGGGGGGGTACCCCCCAAGGGACTTTTGTCACCTTGTAGCGGTGGCCGGTGTAGAACTTCCGCAGAGTTTTCTCTCTTTTCCTTCTCTGAATTTCTGTGCTTCTGTCTGTGATTTTCGTTTTTCTCTCTGTGTGTGTCTTTCTTCTTGGAGAGCTCTCCTATTTATAGGCTTTTTAGGTGGCCATTTAGGAGGGTTTATGAGCTTTGATTGTCATAAAGCTACATAAAGGGAGGAGTTACAGAATTGACTTCTTTATTTTGTAACTCCTTTTTCTTGGCTTCTGATTGGCCGGAGGAGATTGAGGGCATTTAATCGCCTTTAATCGCCATGATGGGAGGAGTTTCATGGGTTAAATGCCATGAATCTCTTGACTTGTAACCCCCGAATGCTTGCTTCTGATTGGGCCGTCCAAAGAAATGGATTAATGACTGTAATAAAGCTAGTCAATTAATCGCATTAAGTGGTCGCCGAGCAGCTGAAGAGTCACGGGCCGTGCCACGTCTTTTGGGATTCTTCTGTCGATGATCATCGATGGATCTTCATGTAGATCGACATCAGATGACCATGTAATTTCAGGTATTTGTTGCCAACAGCGGGTCGGTGCCATCTGTCCTGTCGATTTCTCGATCGGTCGGGTAGAAAGCACACTTTTTTTGGTTGACCGGGTGGCGATCAATATTGTTTTCGATACTCTTGATGATTGACCCGTGTTTTGGACGGATGTCAGAGGACTTGGTGTCTCAAAAGCATGAATTTTGGAAAGTACCAGAGGCTGGGTTCTTCAAATCGCGAAAAAATGGTGAAAACCGGGGTTTCCGGGGCCTTCCCGGCGACCCCGGGCTCCAAGGTCGCCGGCGACCCTGGCCCAGGGTCGCAGGGGCCTGCGACCCTGGGGGGGGTTTTCCCCCCTTTGTGTCCCGTTTTGTGTCCGGTTTTGCTGTTTTCGATTCTTTTTCCTTCTGTATTTTTCCTTGACATTTTGACCATTTATTGGCCTGATTTCTTTGTAGGAAACCAAATGAGAATCCTTGCATTTTATTTTGCAAAGTTTCCAATTTCCTGAGAAAGCCGAAGACTTTGTCGCGCAGAGCTGCCGATTTTTCGTCAGAAGCTGAAACTGGGCCAAACGATGTCGAAATGACCTGGAATTTGGTGTGAAGCCTCCTGAGCAATAAATAAGACCGACCATAGGCTTTTGTTTGAGTTTTGAAGCCGTTTGGGGTCCTATCACCAGTAGACTTGCTTTTTGTCGCGATGAAGATGTCGCGGTTTGATGTGCAGTCAACCGATGTCCGATTGACTTGAAATTTGACAGGGAACCTATTGGAGTCATTTTAAGATGATCCATAGGCTCTGTCTTGGGAACCATGGTCCCGGAGAGCTTTGCCGCCGAGAGGCCTGATTTGGCTTCCGAGCGTCAAACTATGGTCAAATGTTGTGGAAATGACCTGAAATTTGACGTGTAGCCCTTTATAAGCATTTTGAAGCCGTCCATGTGCTCTATCTGATGAGTAATGGCCTCGGTGGTTCTCGCCGCCGAGAGGCTTGATTTAGCTGTTCGAGGGTTGATGTAGGGTCAAACGTTGTCGGTTTGACTCGGAACTTGACGTGGAGCCTTTTGGAAGTATTTGAGACCATCCATCGGCCCTGATCGAAGATTTGGTGTCTCCGATGCTTTTGCCGCCGAGAGCTCCTTTTCAGCTGTCGGAGAAGCGAAGTTAGGCCAAATGATTTTGAAATGGCCCGAAACTTCTTGTGTACTCCTCTTTTGGCTGTCTGGAAGAATCTTGCAGTTTTTGTTTGATTCTGACAAGATTTGATTTTTGGAAGCAGCATTGCCTATTTATGGCAGGTTGCGACTTCATGTAGCTTTTTGGATCTTCAAGAGGCAAAGTGACATTTTTGGTGTCAACAAATGCCCCCTCGAGGTACAGCGACGAGTTGCTTAACTTTTGTAGTCGATGTGCCTCGAAGAGATTTTTGAAGGAGAGCCTGTGACTTGACCAAGAGTCTTTGAGCAGTCTTTCTTTTTGGTATTTGTAGCCTTTTGAGCTTCCAGGGGAATTTTATGGTAGTGAAAGGGATCACGTACCATCTCGAGGCAAAGTTTTGAAGATGACATCAGGGATGTGGATTTGGGTTTTGACCTTGGACCTAACAGGCTATATGTGGCAGGTTAGGTGGTCGGGTTTGGTTTTGATCGTGTGACCCAACAAGCTGTATGTGGAATGTTGGGGGATCAATTTTGGTTTTGATCTTGTGACCTAACAGGCTGTATGTGGCAAGTTAGGGGATCAGGTTTTGGTTTTTGGTTTTGGTCTTGTGACCTAACAGGCTGTATGTGGCAAGTTAGGGGACCAGGATTTGGTTTGATTTTTGTGGAATGTCAATTTCAAGATTTTGGCTCAATTTGGTAGATGAGGCTGGATGGTTTGAGTTTTGGAAGCTCATGGGGCTTGGAATTTTCTTTTGTATGGTCCAATCAACTCAAAAGAGGCATGGAACCATTTTTGTATGCTCTTGGTAAGAGGGATTTCTCTTTGACTAAAAGCCCAAAATTATAATTTTTTTTTAAGTGCCTAGGTGGTCAAACCTGGCTCATATGGGCTAAACCATGGGACCTTAAGCTTTTGAAATGGCTTAGATCTCATATGGTGTCATTTTTGTAAAGAATATCCAAAAATATCTCATTTGGACAGAGAATATCTAAGAATATCTTTACTTGGAGAGAATCTCTCATGATCCCTTTATTTTGGGATAGGATATCTCAAGATATCTTTCTTTTGGGAAAGAATCCGTCATCGATTTCTTTTTGGGAGAAAGTCCTTCAAGATATCTTTCTTTTGGGAAAGAATCTTTCTAATCTCTTTCTTTTGGTAAGGTTACTAATTAGTAACACTTACCTCTTTCTTCTTTCCTTCTTTGGTTTGCTCTCCTCTATAAAAGCAAGGAGAATGTTGGATCTCTTGCTCTTATTACTTTCTTTTGCAATAATCTCAAGAGGGCTTCAAGACCAAGAGCTCTTCTTCTTCAAGATCTTCAAGACTTTTCTTCTTCTTCTCCATCAATGGCTTCAAGTAAGTTCCCTTTTTCAAGAAAACTCCATTGTAGAAAAAAATAAAAATTTCTTCTTTCTTTTTTTGTTTCTTTCTTTTTATTTTCTTTTTTTTTTCACGTGTTTTCCTTTTTTTTTCACACGTTTTTTTTTTCTTTCTTTTTTTTCATGTTTTTGTTTTTTTTTTTTTTGTGGGCCGTACGGACAGATCCGTACGGATCTGGCCGTACGGCCACGTGGCCTGTGGGCCATCTCCCTTTTTTTTTCTTCCCTTTTTTTTGTTTTCTTTCCCTCCTTTTTTTTTGTTGAGAAAGTTTCTTTTCTTTTCTTTTTTGTTTTCTTTTCCCTCTTTTTTTTTTGAGAAAGTTTTCTTTTTTTTTTTTTGCTCATCATGATAATGCCCCTCTTTTTTGGCAAACCTAGATGTTCATGCATGCATTCAATTGTAAATTAAATTTGTAGCATGATGTGATAGCATACCTGAAAGTTTTCGCAATTTTGGGAATTTGGAGCTCGCAGCGATGTTGAGCCCTTCCTGATTTTGCGGAGACTTTGAGGTTTTGAAAGTTTGGAGTTTCGAAGCTCGCAGCGATGTTGAGCCCATTCTTCAAGCTTTCTATTTCTTTCGGGATAGTTCCTTTTCTTCGGAATTGGCCCGTTATCATGTCAAAATTTCGCCAGATATTTTTTTTTTTAGCGAGATTCTGTCATTTTGATGTTTGATCTTTTTCTTTTCCATCCTTTTCAGGTGGTTCCTCCAGAGCGAACAAGGGTAAAGAGCCTGCTACAAGCGTACCTCGTCGATCTTCTAGATCTTCTAATCCGGCCGTTCAGCAGGCTTTTGAGAAGGTCCAGTATGTTGAGAGAAATCTGGAAGAGTGCGACTCCCTTAACAGAGATGAGATGAGGCAGCGACTGATTGCTCTCAAAGGAGAGGAATTCTATAAGATCATGGTAAGCAGTCGTCCATGGGTGATGGAAGATCAGAGCGTTTTGCCCAAGTCTACCTTCTTCTTTGGTGATGCAGTTGTTGGAATTTGAGATGACTTGAGAGTCTTTTGAAGAATTGAAGAAGATAGTATCTCAAGTATTGATTTGAGTTGGAATTATTGTCAACACATTGTCACAAGCATGATGATAGTAGGCTAGTGTTGATAGAGCTGAAAAGAAGAAACAGAATTCAAACAGTCAGGAATTCAGAATTCCTGAAGCAGAGCACGCGGTCGACCGGGCAACCCATGCGGTCGACCGAGCAAGAAGAAACCTGCAGAAACAGAAAAAAGGCACCTCTCAGTTATTTTCGTGACAGAGTGTGTCTTCGGTCGACCGCGACCCCAGGATGTCGACCGAGCTCAAAAATTGTCTGTTTCCAGTCAGTGTCTTCGGTCGACCGAGCAAGCCAGGATGTCGACCGAGCACGGGAACCAGAGTTGCGCAGAATTAGAAGTTTTGCACGAAAATTCAGCACTCTTATCTAATTTGTTTGGGACTCTTTCTAAACGAATTGTAGCCCGTTTTAAATACAATTAAGGGTTATCAAAACCTATAAAAAGGCATGTAAGGGTCGTTCTTAAAGACACACCAGAAGAGAAGAGTTTTAGAGAGAAAATAGAGAGAGTTTTGGAGAGAAGAAGAGTGCTGGTGCTGTGTTGCTGTGTTGCTGCATTATCAGACGTTTTCTACAGCAATTGTGGACGAGATTATGCTCTAGAAGATGGTGATTCGTCCATGAGTTAAGTGTCTCTCTTTTATGCTTTAGATTTCAATTTGTAAGGGATTGAGAGAGAGAGAATTGTAGAGGGGAAGGGCTGTAGACAGAATTAATCTTCTATTCTGTTCTTACATCAAGTTGGTGCTTGGTGTTTAGGGTTTGGTGATCCTATTTGTGGGTGCAGATAAATTGTAAAGGGAGTCGGTGCTTCCTAGATAGTTGGTGCTATCTGAAACTAAGGGTTGGTGCTCTTTGTCGTTGGTGCGACTAAATAAGATTCAGATCTGTCCCGGATTGGTGTTCGGACAGTCTTTGAACCGTGGACGTAGCCTTTCGGTGAACCACGTTAAATCTGGTGTCATTGTGTGATTTGACTTGTTTTGTTGTTGAATTGGACCTGTTTTTAGAAATCACTGATTCACCCCCCCCCTCTCAGTGATCGCGGTATCCAACAATTGGTATCAGAGCGAGGTTCCCTTGATCAGTTTAATACGCTAAGGGTGATCTCTTGTCAAATCACATGGCAGTCAATATAGGGAATATGAAAGCACCTCTGTTTGATGGTTCTAATTACTCCTTTTGGAAGATTAGGATGCAAGCCTTCATCAAATCTCTTGGCTATGATGTTTGGGAGGCTGTCAGAGCCGGTTACAATGCTGCCACCGTACCCAATGATACAGCATCGAAGAAGTTGGCAGACAACGACTCCAAGGCGCAGAATGCACTCTTTAGTGGCCTTGTGGACAGCGAGCTTGTCAAAGTAATTGCATGCAAAACAGCCAAGGAAATTTGGGACAAGTTGCAAAGCATACATGAAGGTGATGAGAAGATTAAAGAAGCCAAATTGCAAACTCATCGCTCTCAATTCGAGTCTCTTCGCATGGAGGAAAGCGAGAATGTTGACTCGTATATGCAACGAGTGAATGAAGTCACGAATGACATTCGTGGACTAGGGAGGAGATTAAAGAGCCGGTCATCGTCAAAAAGGTTCTAAGATCTCTTCTTCCCCGGTTTGATTCAAAAGTCTCAGCCATCGAAGAAGCCAAAGATCTGAATGCATTTTCCATGGATGAATTACATGGTTCTCTAACTGCCTATGAGATACGCATAGGAAAGACGTCTTCATCTGATAAAGAAGCGGCCTTCAAAGTTCAGAAAAAGGCAAAAGAGACTGCTGGTCATGATGTTGATTCTGATGATGATGAGCTTGAGGCTCAATTTGTTAGAAAGTTGAAGAAAGGAAGCAATGGCAAGTACAAAGGGAAGCTACCCTTTAAATGCATCAATTGTGGAGGTATTGGTCACTTTGCTGCGAAGTGTCCGCTAAAAGAAGACAATGATAATGACTCTTATGCTGAAAAGTGTAAAGGAAAGAGAAATTTCAGAAAAAGGGGCAAAGCTAAAAACTTTCTATGTCAACAAGATGACAGCACGTCTGAATCTTCAGACGATGATGAATCAACCGAAGCTCTCTTCATGGTCACTGTTGAAGAAGAAGAAGAGCTAGATCCGGAAGAGGATGAGGAGGCTGAAGTCAATCTTGAAGAGGAACTCATAGCCGCACTTGAGGAGCTTAGCATCGAACGCAAATCAAGTAAGAAAAATCTGAAACTTCTCCATGAATCTGAAAGTTCTATTATTGCTTTTGAAAACTCAAGTAGAAGAATATAAAAGAATGGTAGAAGTCCTTGAAAACCAAATAAGTATCAAAAAGGAAGAGGCTATGAAACTTGAAACTGAGATCGCTAGAGCAAAGGCTGAAAATTTGGAAAATAGCAAAAAACTCAAAGCGCTCCAAGCGATTGAAGGGACTATGAAACTCAATGAACTACTGAAAGTTCAAAGACCTGCCCACTTCAGATTTGGTCTAGGATTTGAGAAAGGAGAATCCTCTAAGATTGCACCTCCTGAAAAGAAAAAGTTTGTGAAGCAAGTCACTGCACCTTCTAACTCTATGAAGCCCACTCAACCTAGAAAGGAGTCCATTCCTGTTAGAAAGGTAATGAAGACTAACCAGCCACAAAGAAGATACAAATTCTATGGTTACTGCTTTCATTGTAATATGTTTGGACATAAAAGAGCTGATTGCAAATTCTATGTAAGAAACAGCCCATTTGTGACTAGGAATCCTTTTTCAATCCTAAGTAGCCACAAAATTGAGTGCTATATGTGTCATAATTATGGACACTTGGCTAGGGATTGTAGGTTGCATATTGCTAACAAATTTCAGGTTGAAAAGAAACCCAAGTTAGTCAAGGCTTGGAGAGCAAAGCAAAGTGCAGAAAGTCCCAAAGAATCTCTCATTGTGCAAACGGCATTCAATGCACAAAAGAAGACAGCACCATGGGTCCTTGATAGTGGTTGTTCAAGCCATATGACTGGTGATAAAGAGAAATTCATCAAATTACAGCACTATGAAGGCGGTTCAGTGAAGTTTGGCAACAATGATGGTGCCAAAATCTGCGGAAAAGGTGTTATTCAGCTTATGGCAAACAAGATCAGATCTGAAGAAGTCTTATATGTGTCTGGATTGAGACACAATCTGCTTAGTGTGAGCCAGATCTGTGACAAGGGTCATGAAGTTATCTTCACAAAGAATGGGTTTGCCATCAAGAAGAGTAGCAACGGCAAAACAGTGGCAACTGGATCAAGAACTGCTGGAAATCTCTATACATTGTCAGATGGAGCTGAAAAGACCTGCTTGATGAGTCGGACAGAGGAAAGTTGGTTGTGGCACAAACGCCTTGGGCATCTAAGCTTTGATAACATGTCAAAGATTTGCAAATCAAAGGCTGTAAGAGGCATGTCTACAGTTGAAAAGCCTTCCAATCCCATTTGCGACTCTTGCCAAAAGGGAAAGCAAACGAGGGTTATGTTCAAGTCAAAGGAGCATCATTCCAAGAAACCTCTTGAGCTAGTGCACACTGATCTCTGTGGACCGATGCGAACTCAAAGCACCAATGGAGATAAGTATTTCATGTTATGCATTGATGATTATACTCGTATGACATGGGTATTGTTTCTTAAGCATAAGCATCAAGCACTTGATCGTTTTAAAGTGTTTAAAGCACAGGTTGAAAATCAATTGGAAAAACGTATCAAGATTTTAAGGTCTGATCGTGGAGGCGAGTTCACATCTGAAGAGTTCACTAAATATTGTGAACATCATGGCATTCAAAGACAGTACTCAGCCCCTAGAACTCCACAGCAAAATGGAGTTGTGGAACGGAAGAATCGCACCGTACAAGAGATGGCTCGTACGATGCTAAGAGAAAGCAAGATGGCTGACAAGTATTGGAAAGAGGCAATTCATACGGCTGTATACATTCAAAACCGATGCTTGATCAGGCCACATGAAGACAAAACTCCCTATGAGCTATGGTTTGGAAGAAAAGCAACAGTCAAGCACTTCAAAGTCTTCGGCAGCAAGTGTTACATCAAGCGGCTCGAACAAAATCCGGGCAAATTTGAAGAAAGAGCTGACGAAGGTATATTTCTGGGTTACTCCTCTACTAGCAAGGCATATAGGTGTCTTAACAAAAGAACCAGAAAAATCATAGAAAGTGCTGATGTGAGAATAGATGAGAATATTGAACCAAAGAATGCAACTCATAATGACAGTCCAGTTTATGAGGACTCGAGTGAGATTGATGATGAGATGGCTGAATCTAATGATTCTGAGAAATCAAAGGATGACTCAGAAGATAGTACTTCACCTAAGAAGCACAGCACTTGGGTAGAGCAACACCCTAAGGATCAAATCATTGGAGATCCTAAGGCAGGCGTTCAAACTAGACAAAGTGTAGTTAGCAATTACTCACTTGTGTCCACCATTGAACCCAAGACTGTGGCTGAAGCCAGTCTCGATGAAAGTTGGTTGCAATCTATGCATGAGGAGTTGGAGCAAATTGAGAAGAACTCCACATGGGAACTTGTTCCTAGACCTACTGATAAGAATGTTATTGGTACCAAATGGGTCTTTCGGAATAAGCTGAATGAAGATGGTCAAGTCATTAGAAACAAAGCAAGGTTGGTTTGTAAAGGCTATGCTCAAGTTGAAGGCATAGATTTTGAAGAGACCTTTGCACCTGTGGCTCGTCTGGAAGCTATTCGTATGTTTCTTGCATTGGCAGCATACAAAACCTTCAAGGGTATTTCAGATGGACGTAAAGTCCGCTTTCTTGAATGGTTTACTTGAAGAAGAGGTCTACATTGAGCAACCTGATGGTTTTTCTCATCAGCAAAAATTCAGATCTAGTGTGCAAATTGAAAAAGGCTCTTTATGGACTGAAACAAGCGCCAAGGGCATGGTATGCAAGGCTGGATCTCTATCTCCGCAAGATCGGTTTTTGGAAAAGGACTGGTTGATAGCAATCTGTATGTCAAAACTGAGTTAAGCAAACAGCTGGTTGTCATTGTTTATGTTGATGACATAATCTTTGGTGGCAATGATGAGGAGATGTGCAGGAATTTTGCAGAAGAGATGAAGAAAGAATTTGAGATGTCAATGCTTGGAGAACTAAAGTTCTTTCTTGGTTTACAAGTTCAGCAGCTGAAACATGGCATCTTCATCTCACAAATGAAGTACATTAAGGAAATGCTGAAACGGTTCAATATGGAAGACAGCAAGCCAGTGAGCACACCAATGTCAACGAACACGAAGCTTAGCAAAGATGATAAGGCCTCGTCCGTTGATCATACCACCTATCGCTCTATGATAGGAAGCTTGCTCTACTTGACTGCTACAAGACCAGATCTTCTACAAGCAGTATGTATGGTTGCACGTTTTCAAGCAGCACCAACTGAAACGGCAACCTTACAGCAGTGAAACGAATCTTTCGATATCTGAAAGGTACTATGGAGCTTGGTATCTGGTATCCCAAAGGAAAATCCTTCACTCTTGTTGCATATTCTGATGCCGATTGGGCTGGATGCGTAGATGATCGCAAGAGTACTAGCGGCGGCGCATTTTATCTTGGAGAAAGATTAGTTGCTTGGCATAGTAAGAAGCAAGACTCAGTATCCCTTCGACAGCGGAAGCGGAATATATTGCAGCGGCAACTTGTTGTACGCAAGTGTTATGGATGCGGCAAATGCTCTCTGATCTAGGAGTTCCTACAACGGATCCGACGGCCGATCCTATGTGACAACACGATTGCAATTCATATATCTAAGAATCCTGTTACAGCACTCTCCTAACAAAGCATGTAGCAATTCGTTATCATTTTCTTAAGATAAAGTTGCTGATGGAGAGGTCAAGT
>CM022947.1:66542328-66603350 GCA_012931725.1 Litsea cubeba
CCCAAATCGATATTTTGAATTCATCTCGCAGTCTCGCTCTCCTTCTCGTGAAAGTTGTCCCTAGCCTAGCCCCGCCCTCCTTCCCCTTCAGGCTCCATTGCTCTGGCATGGTCGCACTCCACAACCACAGGCTCACAAAGGTGTCTCTCTCGCATCTTTTTTCTTTTTTAAATTCCCTTGATTTCATCGTCTTACAGGGGTCCTTTCGCAGCCATTTTGTAGTCTCGTAGGACAACTTTTTGGAATCAGACCAGATTGATTTAGTAGTTTGCCCTAAGCCTCATCGAGTAGTCGTTTATATCCGCTGCCTCATTGGAAATTTTATTTCTATCAATCTCTCTTTTTCTTGAAACAACTTTGCATCCATCCAATCGTGAAATCCCTAACGCTCTCATTGTTTGCTGATCAATTCTTCCAATCTCTGCAATGGTCATTTATATTTCAAGTCTAATCGCAATTTTTTCTTGCCATTAGCAACAAACTCTTTTGATTTTGTAAGAAAAATGGGGACATTTTTTTTAACATTTAACTATGAATTTATGTTTCTCAAATTCTTTTAAGAACTTTTATTTTGTCTGATAGTGATATTCGCATTTAGTGTGACTGGGAGTGGTTTCTTGAATTTTGCTTATTGATTGGTTTCTTAAATTTTATTTTGTATTGTTTTAGGTTTTGATTAAAGTAGGTCATGTTTGGTTATCAAGATCATGATCATAACGTGTTTGTTTGAACATGATATGTTGATGTGTTTATATATTTTTCGAATGTGATATGTTGACGTGTGGATATACTTTGTTATCAAGATAATGGCCATTTTTGGGATTTTTTTTTCTTGGATCATAAGATGACGTTATGTTGAAATCGACCATTGTTTGCTCCACACAAATGAGAATTCTGGGCCCACAACTGACTCTACCCAACTATTGACTTCCTCGTAAAAAAGTCTAACACGACCAAAACTCAGACTAAAAGTCACATAAGTAAGTTCCTATGAATCGGTTAGTGTAATTCAAATGAAGGTTTGATTCTGATAGAATGGAATACTATCACCCTTCTAAAACATCAAGGAGGATTAGGAATTAGGAATTTAGATACTCAATCAAAATCTTTATAATTTAGTTATTAATTTGGAGATTTTTAGCTAGAGATCCCTGTGGGCCAAACTGTTGAATCACAAATATTTGAAGTCATCCTCCTTTGTAATACACGCCGGCCCGATGGCATACAGCCACCTTCCGATTTACATATGGTAAATAAATGCATGCAACCAAGCCCTAACATGGGGTGTACCCAAACCATGGGAAATTGAATTCAGCCAAGTGGTGCCTAACTCAAAGGATCAAAGAACAAAGACGCAGACTGTAAGATCCCGGTCCCGCTATTAATATATTTTAATTAGATATTAATATTATTATTATTATTTTAATGGAATGTATTTTAGTTATTTAAGTGGTTAGGATTAAGTGGGGCACACGTTAGATCAGATGCGTAGATTGGTGAATTGGGTTAATGGGTAGACGACTTGACCCGCAGTGTGACCCGACTCAATGACTTAAGCCCAATACTTAACCTAATCCCTTCTTTTAAATAACCACTCGTCTTTATCTCTCACCACTAATCTCTGCAACTCTTCCCGTGCCATGTTCGTCTTCTTCCTCTTTCAACTTCCCAAACCTCTGCAACTTTAGGATCCAGCCATCAGAATCAAGATCTGAAGATACCATCATTCTTAGTTCGACTTTCTTATCACAGGTAACACTATCCTCAAACCATTAGGAATAGATCTATACTATTAGGTTATCTTTTTATTCTTTCCAATGTTAGGTTTTGGGTAGGAATACCATAGATCTGTTCGTCTGAGCATTTCTATCCCATCTTTTATGTCAGATTGGTGTTAGGATTGTGATTGAGCGCCCTCGGTAATCTCGATTTGGGTTTTGGTTAGGAAACCTACTGCACATTTCTTCAACTTCGGATCTAAGGCAAGTGCATTATTATAATTTGTTATTGAATGCGTTAATTGATCTTTGATTCCTATCTAATGCATATAGGTTTGTCTATTTGCCATTTTCTAAATGATAATGATAGATTAGGATTTTATAAATGGATATGTGAATTCCATTTTCTTTCTAACGGTTATGATTCGTATGGATTTGAATGGGATGCACTCTTTTTTGGAAAAAGAGAGGAAAATGGATAAATAAGGGAAAAACCCCAATTTCTGTTACTGTACGAACTCGGACAACATTCTGAACGTCAAACGTTCGAACGTTGCTTTGGAACGTTCGAACGAGTGAGTTCAGAATCGTCTGAGCCAAATGACAGAGACGTCGAACGTTCGAACGTTCCCTTCGTGTGTTCGAACATTCGAGTTTGCTCGCCCCTAAGCCAAAAACCCGAGGCATCAAACGTTCGAACGTGCCTCATGAACGTTCGAACGTCTGATTTTCCCTCATTGCTGAGCCAAAAACCCGAGACTCTGAACATTCGAACGTTGGTCTCGTACGTTCGAACGTTGGTCTCGTACGTTCGAACGTTCAGTGTACTTAGGCAATTTGTGTTTATTTTTCATTGTTTGGCTCTGAATAATTTGGGGATTTATGATATCAAGTATGGGACTTCATATGGATCTAATAACCTTAAATTATCTACCTGGACTTGACATAAGAACCGTCTTTGGGCATACGGTATCTTATGGACGTAGGATTCAATTACCTGTTATGATTTTAATGAACTCTAGCGAGAAAAGGTCAATACATCTCTATTGGAAATCCTTCATTGGATCTATGCACCATGAATTTCGAGAGATGTAACGTCCCTAACTCACTAGCGTTATTATTGTGTGTTGACAGAGTATATGAATATACATTTAACCTTATGATCGATTTACAATATGTCTTAACCTTTGTATTTGCATGCATATATTGGTTTAGGTTATGTATTCCCTTAGATGCATACCCTACTTTTTATTATGGATTATGAGGTGGCTTAACAAATTTGATATATGAGATTTGACTATGATATGGATTGGCCAGCCTTTCATTTTGACTTAGGACTCTTGTGTCGGAGCATTATTATTCGGGTCTATTATGCATATATGTTTCCTTTTATGTGGGCCATTTGTGAACGACTGCAGATCGTATGTGGACGGTTGATCACCGATGTGTCTGGATCACTTATAATCCGCTTTGTATGTAAACAGGTTATCCTGTTATGTGTTTATAGATCGGTTTATGACCGCCGACATTGTGGACGAGCTTTCCCGATTATGTAGGACTGACCACCCAAAGCGGGGACACTTGTCTTCGTGTGAATTATATATTGCTCCATTTGATGTCTTTTGAATTTATGTCATACGTTCTTTCTTGTCCTTATCTTTATCATTGTTTCTTATAATCTCACTTGTTTTTACTCGTTTTGATATCGTATCTTAATTTCGAATTATGATCATGTTCTTGCTATTTACGCTACTACATTTGGTGCATAGGTACCGAGCCCTACTTTACCGAGGAGACGGAGGAGGATCACACGTTTGAGCCAACTGACGAACCCGAGTGGGATGCTGGAGACGGTTTCGGAGCCGTATGAGCCTGCATTAGAGAGGACGTCACCTTAGAAATTCTTTAGATGAACTTTCTATAAATGATAAACTTTTTGTAGTAATTGTTTAATTTATTCTGCAACTTTAACTATGAATGTTTATTTGATTTTCGTGTTGGATCTTAATTACGATCTTTGAATACCAATTGAATGAAGCTTCCGTTGCATTTAATGGAATTTTATTTGGACTCACCACGGTTTGTGATATGATGTGGGTCCACTTTTGGAAGCTTGTGTTGTATTAAACACAGGAATTTGAATTTATTTTAATTTTTTACGTTTTTCTACAATTCTTATTTTGGGGACGTGACACAGACAGTGTCCGACTGGTTCTTGATCCGGTATCACAACCAAAGCAAAGCAAAGAGGAACTACTCTTAATGCGTGTTTCACCCAAAACATTACCCTAATCACCAAGCTAAGTAGTTCCACCTCCGTTAGCCCGGAATTCCTCCCAACGGATCACACTCTAATACACCATCTTCCGTGAGATGTAACCAAAGTTGGACCTCAAATTCCGTAAACCCTTTGAAATCCACACCCATTTATACATGAAAAAAGCAATATAAAGACTGGCGGGAAGAATTGATACATGCATGGGTCACGTAATATACAGTAATACTAGCCTATCTTTTTTTTTTTTTCATGATTCGTGAGTCAGAGGGATATACTCTAAGCCAACCTAAGTTTATAAGGGGTGGGTTGTCTTTCACATGTAGAGTCCATACTGTCTAACATAGTGGCTACACGTTCCTAGGATACCCTAGATAGTGAATTTGGTGCTTTTGAAGGTCAAATGTCTTAAACTTAATATGGAGAAAGTGTTGTGTTTATCATTAATGGGATAACCCATTTAAATAAGCTCTTTACAAACTATATTCCCTTTATTGTAGGGATTTGAGATGTACATTGTTACAACCGATAAGATAAAGATATTCAAGAATGGGTCAACATAGAATAAGTCAATACTCCCCCTCAAGTTGGAGCGTGGATGTCATGAACGCCCAACTTGTAAATCAAGTGATGAAATTGATCTTTGCCTAATGCCTTTGTAAGTACATCAGCTAATTGTTGTATAGTATGAATATAAGCCGCTTGAATTAGTCGTCACTGTAGTTTCTCACGATTGAAGTGACAATCAGTTTCGATATGTTTCGTTCTTTCTTGGAAAACTGGATTCGCAGCAATGTCAATTGCGGCTTGGTTACCACAATGAAGAGTCATTGGCCGAGGATGTGAAAGGCCAAGATCATGAAGAAGATAATGGAACCATTTTAACTCACAAGTAGTTTGTGCCATTGCCCTATATTCAGCCTCTGCAGAAGACCGAAAGACAATGTGTTGTTTCTTAGTACACCAAGAGAGGGCACTAGATCCAAAAAAGGTACAATAACCAATTGTTGAACATCATGTTGTAGGACAACTAGCCCAATCAGCATCACAAAAAGCAGTGATATGGAGGGAGCTATCAGAAGATAGTAATATCCCTTTTCTAGGAGAGCCTTTTAAATAACGAAGCAATCTTAAGGCAGTATCAAGATGTGGATGTTGCGGAGTTTGCTAAATTGACTTAAAATGTGAACAGGATAAAGAATGTCCGGGCGGGTTATTGTGAGATAAATAAGTCGGCCTATCAACCGTCGATATTGGGAAGGATCTTCAAGTAAATCACCATCTGTTGATGTAAGTTTGAGATGTTGTTCCATTGGAAATAGAGAAATACGAGCACCAAGCATTCCCATCTCATGTAAAATGTCCAAAGTATATTTTCGTTGGCAGAGAAAGAGACATTTATGAGAACGAGCAAGCTCTATGCCAAGAAAATACTTAAGGGGGCCTAAATCTTCTGGATGAAAACAGTTATTAAAGAAATCTTTCAGAGATGTAATGGACTGCAAGTCATCTCCGGTGACAAGAATTTCATCAACATATACTAACACATGTGGAAGATCCTTTGTAATTTTAGTAAAGGGGGAATAATCTGCCTTGGATTGAGAAAAGCCAGCAGCCAGAAGAGCTGTAGAAAATTTAGAAAACCATTGTCTTGAAGCTTGCTTCAGGCCATATAATGATTATTGAAGTTTGCAGACTCGATTCTCCCCCTGTTGAGAGAACCCAAGCGGAATTTGCATGTAAACCTCTTCGTCTAAGTCACCGTGTAAAAAAGCATTATTAACGTCAAACTGATGATTGGGCCATTGTTTCACTGCAGCAATAACTAAGAGACAATGTACAGTAACCATTTTTACAACAGGAGCAAATGTCTCATGATAATGCAAACTGCCTTTTGCCTGAGTATAACCTTTAGCGACAAGGCGCGCCTTATATCGTTCAATGGTTCCATCTGCCTTAAATTTAACTTTATAAACCCATTTGCAGCCATTAGCGGTCTTATGCATTGGTAGGGTGTAAGGACCCAAGTTTTGTTAAGTTCAAGAGCCTGAATTTCAGCAGCCATAGCATCGTGCCAATGAGGAAACTTCATAGCTTGAGAAAAAGATTTTGGTTCAAATGTGGAATCAAGAGAAGCAAGGAATGATTAGTGAGACTTAGATAAACTTTCATAAGAAAAAAAATGTTGTAAAGGAAAGTGTGTACCAGACACAGAAGTAGAAGATTAGATTGAGCTTGGTGCGTGAATGACCGTAGAGAATTAATATTCTTGAAGATATCCTAGTTTACGACGATCACGAGCATGTTGAGATTGTTGATGCAAATCTTGAGAAGTTGTAGATTCAGTGGGAAAAGTATCAAGATCGGTGCAGGTGGGTTGAATTGTTGGATCAGTGGGTCCCACTTTGTTGGTTTGAATTAGGCCTAACGAAGGACTACTTGTATTAGCTGGTATGGATGGTCTTGCGGAGGACATGTTAAGGCCATGTGATGGATCGATGGCAACAAGGAGGTCATGTGTCGAAATGGAGAGGTTAGATGTGGAAGTAGTGGGTTCATGTGCTGGAATGGTGGGGCCATGTGTTGGATCATGAATAGCAAGAGGTGATGATGGATGTTGGATTCTTACAGATGGCATGGGATGGGGAGTGGGACCAGGTTTTGTTGTAGCTGGAGTTGGTGCATGGGACTTATCCAAAGGAGGTGATTAAGTAGGATTAGGTAATGGTTCTATTTGGAGCGGAGTGGCTTAGTCCGGACCTGAGGTGGATGTAAAATGTATGTCTGGAAGGGCCAATGGAAGTACTGGATTTAAAGAAAAATCCTGAGAATGATCAAGGGCAGCATCCTTAAATGGAAATGTTGTCTCATAAAAAACTACATCCCTGGAAGTGTAAATAGTTTTTGAAGCTAAATCATATACATGATACCCTTTTGGGGCATATGGGTAACCAACAAATATACTGGGTTTGGCGCGGGGGTCAAATTTATGCTGGTTAGGATCGTGCAAAATAAAGACATGCAAAAACACGAAGGGAATAGTAATTTGGTTTATTTTGAAGAAGCAATTCATAAGGAGAATGGTTTGATAAAAGAGGAGTAGGGGTTTTGTTAATGTTACGCCCCGACCCAAATTAATATTGATTAGTACTAATTCATTATGATTTAGCTAATTTCAGTATACCTAGTTACTACTTATGGTAATTATTAATGTTAATTATCTCTTTATAGTTAAGTTAGTTGAGTTTTGAGTCGTGAATAGGTCGGTTGAAACCGATTTGACTCGGTTGGGTGGAGTTGAGGACTTTTACGTAATTATCGGTTTTCTCATTTTACATCATATGCACGTCATTTTGGCGTCATCGTGTGTATCTTGTTGAGCACGTCGATTTGCATATTAAGCTTAACTTCATTTGACCAAGGGTTGAAGAAGTGGGCCATCATTTGACTTGAAATGGAGATACATTAAACCTAGTGGACTTTGAAAGAAACTGCGATTCAGATATGAACATCACTAGCGGAAGACATTCATGGCTAATTTGTAACATGACAGATTTTAAAAAATCTGATTTGGGCAGCATAAATCAGCCATAGTGATCGCATAAGAACTCCATGAATTCATGACCAACAAGTGTATAATTAAAGGAGAATGAAGAAGACTATTACCTCGAAGATTTGTAGACTTCAAATCTCTGAAAAAATAGATCCAAAGGCCCGAACTCAGACTTGCAACTAGCAAACAAATTGCTGGAATTTTCTGCAGTAGTATTGCCTTTGATCTTCTTCTCTATCTCACTTCCAAATCTGATTGGCTAAGATGGTGGGATCTTAATCTAGGAATTGAGAACTATTTTTCTAATGGAAAAATCTCAGAACTCAAACTCTCTTCACCGAAGAAGAAAGCACTAAAGAAGCTGGACGTGTGGGACACCTATCTTGCTATGTTGTGGACGTCCAAGGGAAGCTTGCATCCTATTTTATAGAAACTTGGAATAGCTTTCCTTAAAACTTATCTCTTCTAATTCTCATAGATGTCCTAAAAGGAAAGATTTATTTCCTTTAAGAAACACTCCAATTAGAAAAGGAAACTAAGGAACTTCCCACAAACTTTGAAATTAGTAATCCTAGTTGAACAACACTTACTAATTTAAGTTTCTAATTCAAAAAGGAAACTTTCTCATGGGAATACTAATCCAAAGAGGAGTCCAACTTTCCAAGTAGAGAGACCTACTAAAAGTTGGAAACCTTACCCATGGAAATCCCATTATGGACGTCCCACATGATACGGCCCACAAACAAGTTATCTAGAATTAAATTCATGTATGACATCAAAGGCCTATTTGAATTTAAACTCAAAATTATTTTTCCACTAAAATAATTCATCCAAATATTATCTAAACATTTTAGGAAACCATGCCAATCTTGGAAAGTGACTAGAGAAGGGACCAAAAGACATATTTGCCATTGGCTCCCAAAATGACCAAAATGTCCATGCTAAACCCATAGCAACATTAAGACCATTTTAACCTTAACTCATTCCACTAAAGAGTTATGGTTGAACTCCAAGGACAAATATATAATATAATAAGCTCGTCATGAAATGACTGTTGTCTTCGACCTACTAAGTGTAATGACCTGAATGCCCCTCTATGTAACATCCATAATCGAGTCAGGTCATCACATGTACTATCAACCTCCCCGATTACATCTAAACCTTAGAACTTCATATCCTTAACATAATCATCATCCGGATATCATTCTCTTGGTCCAGGGAGCGACCCACAAGTTCAATATCCATATGGAATATCCATATACTAAGATCTTAGATTTTTGATGATTAATCAGATAATTCTAAGGGGACGATCATTCCATCATTAGATGGCATAGATTCTTTATTGCATCTGCACGACCCAACTGATCAAGTCCGAGTACCCAAAACACAGAGCTGTTGACCCATGAAAAGAATCTCACCCATAGTGAATTAAAGCACAAAAACTTGACTTCGTCAGTTCATCCACAAATGCTCAAGATTAAGAGCACTGGTCACTCAGTAGCATGAGGTAACTTGATCTCTCTCAGTGATAGTACTATTTTAGAGATCACACCTACCATGGTCCTGTTTAATGCATTGCATATACACTAATGAGATGAATACGGGAAAGCCCTCCCATGACTTAGGTAAGTCACCCTGAATACAGGAGAGTCTCTCATTATAACTTATACCAAGATGAAGTGCCCAGCTCCATCTCTCAGTTATGAGCAAATTATGTTGTTTCAAGTGTCCATGAATTAGACCTATCTGTGTGTAGACACTACACACCTAATTCATTTATTAGAAACAATGGGCCTTACACAACCATACATATATACATGTTTAAGCAGAAAAGAGTCTTCCATTAAATAACCAATGAATATCCAGTAACAAAAGATGAGAGTGCAGCTAGTGGGCTTTAGGACATACACCAATCCCAACAAACTCCCACTTGCAGTGAAGATCACTACTTCCTAACCTAACACCCATAGACTCAACATGAGAAGTAAAGACTTTCTTAGTAAGAGTCTTTGTGAATGGGTCAGCTAAGTTATTTGCTGAAGCAATATGCTCCACCACTATTTCTCCATCCTGAATGAATTCCTGGATCAAGTGGTACTTTCTCTGTGTCACACCCCGAAACCGGGACCTGCAGCGAACCGATCTCGGGGTGCGAAATGTTGGGATAAATTTGAAACTTTTTGTTATAGTTCCCAAGATCCGCGTGAATGAGGATAATCACATGCCAACACAATCAGAGTATATTTTCGCGGAAGCTAAACATGGTGTTACGACTCGGAATCCGTGGCCATCGGGTTCCGTGTCGCACGCAACCAATATCATAAAGCCATCTCATAATAAGACTGGCACAAGTCATAAATCACAACACACTGAGCTGGTAGTAACAAATCTGTTATTTCCCATATTCAAATTTCAATTAACAAGTGTCTTAATTACAACCCAAATAAAAAGGCTAACAAGCCATACAAATATACCAACTAAACAGAAAGACTACCCCCAAAGGTTTGATACGAACTCCGGTGCCAAACTTGACATCTAGATGATATCAGTGGGCAGCCTCTCACGTCAGACCAGCGGTCCCACCGCCTCCTCTGATCAAACACCTACAAACAGAAAAGAGAAGAAACTGGCACCAAACAAAAAGGGTCAGATACGACGGTCTGGCAAGTAAATAAACAAGTAATATGAAACGAAAGAAACATACATAAAACCAGACGAAATCATCGTAAAACCGAATAAAGAGTCTAAACAATAATGACAATAAAGCATGCTAAAACGATCGAATGGCAGAACATAAGTATCAAAACGAATGAAGAACAATATCAGATGTACGAATATCTCGAAAAGATAAAAGCCTGCATAAAACATTTAGGCGTCGGAAATACATTTCAAATCCTGAATAATAGCGACAATACAATAAAGATCGATATCGTAAATATAAAACAAATCAAAGCATAGAAAGTATAACCAGCAAGAATCATAAACTAAAATAATGTGCAGATAAAACCTTGGCGACCACAAATAGCTAAATCCTCCTATTACCGAAGTAATAAGAGCAGACAGAGCGTAGCCACTGAACGTGGTACTAAAAATAGGATCAGAACCGCAGCCATACAAATGGGACCGGCATATCAAAAATCAGAACCGTAGCCATACAAATGGGACCGGCAGATAAAACCGTTGCCATGGTCGGTACAGACAGAATCCAAGCTGCAGCTGGCGGACAGATTAAAGATCCCAAGCCGGGTGATCAGCCCGACAAGGTGACCTAAGCCTAGTGGTGCCTTTAGCTTTCAAACTCAAACCGATACAAATCTAACATAATACTAATCCCTTTGGCTCAGGGGCTCACACCACATAGCTCTGGCCCCGTCTTGCCTCGGGGTTTTATTTTCGAAATCATAGCCTCTTTGGCTCATGGGCTCGCACCACATAGCTCTGGCCCCGTCTTGCCTCGAGGTTTTTATTTTCAAATACTAGTCTTATCAAAACAATAGTCTCATCGAAGAAATCCCGAATGTGACAAACATACTCCAATCTCTTTTCAAATCGAATCGGAGAAAACACACGAATTTCGATGGTGAACCGTTCGAATACGCATCAAGTGATTTGTATAAAATCATACGGTCAATCCTTTCGAACGTGGAAAACCACATGATTTTATAACAAATCATCGATGCTATTTAAATTAGTTCACCAAAGAAAACAAATACAAATACAAATACATTTTTCTGACTTGAAATGGAATGGATAGTGGAGGATGACTTAATGATTTACCAAGGAACCATCACAATGCACGTTTAACCTTTAAATATTGATTAATAAAGAATGTGTTTGATGCCAATGAAAATCCATAATGTTTAAATGATAAAGCGCGCATTGAGACCCGAAAGGTGTTAGTTTAATGGTCTCAATACCAGCATATGATGTAATAAATTGATTCATTTCTTTATTAATCAATATATTCATGCTTTCCATTTCATGAGATGAATGGTGTTTAATTATATATACTTGCACATAACCAATACGAATGACATAATGGTTCATGAGATGAACCGGAGTCCATAAGTATACTAGATATAATACATGTGTATGGATGAGATCCACATACGGGAGACATGTATAATAAATCTTATACTTGAATATCTTCACAACCAGTGATGAGACTGGACATCTCATACTGACAAGGTTGCAGCATTTTGATCACTATGCGATAGTGTGATTTGTCTCGATCATCAGAATGAAAGATTCTGGATCATAGTGCTGGTACATTGGATGTATTGAAGGACCATGAGAAGCACCTTATAAACACTGTCTTTATATTAAGGTCTGCTCTCATAATTCCCTATCAGTAAGCTCTTAATCCTGAGACATTAATGAACTCAAGTTTCTATCTATTCATTTGCTTTGAGTCACCAATGAGTGAGGCCAACTATAGGTCAACACTTCGGTGATTTGGGTATATGGTAGTAGATCTGTGGGAACATTTAATGGTCAAGATGGAATCTATCTCTAATGTCCCCTCGTGCCAATTAATGGATTTATCATTGGTAAGTGTACACCCATTCCGATTAAGAGTTAATTGGAAAGGTACCATTGATCATTATAATTAATTGGGACTCAAGGATAATAAGATATGGATCTAGTTTGGAAGACAGGTCCAATTGATCCATGGATATTGATGGAGGGGCCTACTTGTGGTAATAGGGAAGTTTAGGGTCTTCTATGTAATTTATTCCTAAGACTGGAGTGCAATTGCATTTATATAGTGGAGTTATTTACAATTAACTGTGGACCCGGATTGCACATGAGATGTGGGGTCGCGTATCCCAGTTGGAGCCAGCTTTCTAAGGAATCCCTAGTGGTCCCCACGCTAGCCCAAGTTACTAATTCTACTTAAACTCTAAAAAGAAGGAATTAGAAAGATACTATTTCTATTTGAAGTGAGACTTCTAATAGTGGTAATAGTAAAAGAAGATAGTTACTAATTATAATAGAAGTATGACTTCTAATTAATAATTAGTAGGAGAGGGTGTTATGGGTTATAAAAGGGAAGGCTTATGGGCTGGACGTCCATACTCATCTCCCTCATTGGAATTCACGCCCATCTCTCCTTGTGCAAGTGTTGCACAACAACCTCTTCTAGTTCTAGTTCTCCTTCTAGTTGCTTAGAGTTTTCTAGTAGTTTTCTTTAGGAGATCCCACCCATCTCCTTGAGAAGAGAATTTGATAACGGGATATAGCGTGAAAGATCACAAGGTGTTGGAGATCTTACTTTGATTAAGTGAAAGCGTTTCATCTTCAAAGAAAGTAGCAACTTCTCCATTAGAGCCCAACCGAGCTCCAAAGGTATAATCTACTTCCTTGTATGTTGTAGATTTATTTGTTGCATGTGTGTTACTGGTTTTCTATCTCCTAGATAGATTGAATTACTAATCATGATAGATGAGATAGAGGGTTTGCATCTTGGACACATTGGTAGCCTTCTGGATAGTTGATCCCTGTATCAAGTGGATCAAAAGTTTTGAAACCTATCCTAGAGGCCCACCTAATTTCCAACAATTGGTATCAGAGCCTTACCTCATCTCTTATCATGTTAGATCAGTAAGCTTGATCTAATCTTTACATGAGATGCGAAGAGAATAGATCAAGGGCTATGTATGGATTAGTTTTGATGGTTTTGCCTGGATAATTAGTAAGTCCATGTTTGGATAGTCACAAAAGGGTCTAACAATGATGGAATGATGGTAGGAAGCCATTGGAAATCTTCAGAAGAGTTTTGGAGATGGTTGGACACGAAATTGAAAAACCCAACTTGCAGATTTCCGTCAGGCAGGTCGACCGAGCCCTCTGGAAGGTCGACCGAAGACACTGAGGCCGGTCGACCGAGCCCTCTGGCAGGTCGACCGAACAGACTGACATATGAGATCTCAATTTTTGTTTTTGTTTCGGGGGCGCTGCCCCCTGGGCCCCCGCGAGCTGACCGGGCAGCTCGAACCCCGCCGGGGGACACCCCCGGACCCCCTCTGCGTAGGGGGCATGAATCATAGTAGTGGCAATATTTGGCATCCTGTCTTTCCATTATTGTTTGGTAACCCGGCTTTGTGAGTTGCTTTGCTAGTATGAGATACTAACATGCAGGTTATCATGTTCTCTCCATATGGCCCACAAGTCTTTTACTTTCTTTTATGGTTGAATGTTTATTTTTGGCAAGTTGTAAAGGGCATCATGGTTTCCTTGGTTTCCCGGTTCAGGGCAAGGCATGGTGAAATTCCCTATGTGCCTTTTTTATTTCCATTAATAGATTATCATGTAAGTCTCATCGTAGAGACATAGGAATTTATGTAATTTTCTTAATTTGTAAATTCTGGCGATGTCCGAGACTAAGAAGGAAAGTGGAGTTGGACTCCTAATCAAAGAGTTTGAAGATTACCAAAGGTGTTTTGGAGTTTCCCAAAGAGTTTGAGGAATTCCAAGTTTTTGGAAAGTCTAGAAGTCCAAGAAGTCTATTCCGCTTGGGCCATGTGGAGGAGACGACTAGTTTCTAATTTTAGCATTTTCTATTTATAGTTGAATGCTTTATTTAGAATGTTTCCAAATCTGATCCAAACATAGCAAGTTACTAATATTGGTCAAATCAAATTAATTTTTGGAAAGAGTTCTAATTAGTGTCGATGACCCATGAGATGGACACATTGGCAACACTAATTTAAGAAACTGGTCTTTCCTTAAAATAACTTGACTTGGAACCAATCTTAGATCATATCATGAGATGATTTGATGATTCATATATTTATATATGTGGGCCCTAATACCTTAAAAGGAAATCCTCAATTCTAAAATATTAAGTGGGAGCGGGGCATTTAAATTGATAAATCCCCATGGTTTTCCACCATAGGTCCATTGTAAGGAAAGTATTAGCCTCACGCCACCAAGAGTGTGGCCGTTCCTTCGGAGGGCTTTTACTTGTCTGGCTACTAGATATGGATCTCCTATGGATAGTGTTGGTGAGACGGGGTGGGGGCTTACTCCCCTAGGAGGAGCTGCTCACAACGGTTGTCATACAATGCTAGTTGGTGGGTCACACTTAACTAAAATAATGATGTAGTATCCCCTAGGATTTGCCTCATGTATTTTAGAAACCAAAGCAAATCGGGAGTCATACATTATTTGGTATGAGATACCTAGATAATAATGAATGATGGGGATCATGGATAGTTAGTCTTAATTCTAATTTTGACGAACTTTGATCCGCACCAATCCAAGGACATTCGCACTCCCCTATGAGGCATGCCCCAAGGGATTGGGATTCCGATGTATTCTAGATTTAGTGGTTATGAGGATTCCCACATAAATTTGGTAGAATACTAAAACTTAATGTCATTCATATTCTTTTAATTGAATATATGGTTATGTGCTTTAATTTATACAGCATGAATTCGAATACTTTCAATCCACTTGCGACCATCCTCAACCAGAACAAGTTGGTGGGATCCAACTACGTGGACTGGAAAAGAAATCTGGATATTGTCCTGACTGCTTCAGGATACAAATATGTCCTTACCACAACCCCCCTTGATGAGCCTATGCCAGATGCATCACAGGAACAGAAAGATCTTTATGCTAAGTGGACCAAAGACGATGAGATGGCCAGATGTTATATTCAGGCATCCATGTCTAGTGTTTTGCAACACCAACATCAATCCTTTAAGACTGCATATGATATGATATCGAACTTAAAGGAGATGTTTGCGGAACAGGGCAGGCCTGCTAGGCAGGCAGCTATGAGGGTGCTTATAAGCACCAAGATGGCTGAGGGTACACCAGTACAGGACCACATGCTTAAGATGATGGACTCATTGAATGAGTTGGATATACTGGGTGCCGCGATTGATGCAGAATTGCAGATTGACATAATCCTTGAGTCGCTACCAGATTCATTCAACAATTTTAAGGTCAATTATAATATGAACAAAATGAATCTGACTCTGGCTGAGCTGTCTAGCCAGCTGGTAGCAACTGAAGCGATCATGAAAAAGCCAACTGCCCTGATGACAGAAAAGTCACATGCCAAGTCCAAGCCGAAAGGCAAAGGGCGGAAAGGCAAGAAGAAATCAGTTCCCAAAGGTCCTAAAGCAGAGAATGGTCCTACTGGTGGTGTGGCAAAGGCTAAGGGTGCAGGTACAAAAGGAAAGTGTTTCCATTGTGGTATGACAGGACATTGGAAGAGGAATTGTCCTGATTATCTGTCTAAGAAGAAGACTCCAGGTATGATTGAGTCACTTGTTTCTGAAGTTAGTTTTGCAACTAGTACTTCAGAGTTCTGGTGTGTTGACTCCGGTGCAACTAATCACATATGTAACTCGTTGCAGGGGTTCAAGGAAACCAGGAGACTAAGTGATGGGGAAATCATTGTCAACCTAGGATCTGATGCTAAGGCAGGAGCGGTTTCAGTAGGAGTTATTACTTTATGTTTTTCAGATAATAAATTGGTTTTGTCAGACACTCTATATGTACCGTCTTTACGACGGAATTTAATTTCAGTTTCTAGTTTGGTGAATAAAAGTTATTCTATTACTTTTGGTACTGAAGTTGTCATAAAGAGGAACGGTACTTTTATTTGTTCTGGCAAGGTAATCAATGGACTTTATCTGTTAACTCCCACAATGTATGAGATACATGATACCGAAACAATTAATAGATCATCATTAAAGAGGAAATCACCTTCATCTAATCCAACAAAACTTTGGCACCTGAGGCTAGGTCATATAAACCTAAACAGGATTGACAGGCTAGTGAAAGATGGTATCTTGCCTTCATTGGTGGTAGAACCAATGCCTGTATGCGAGTCCTGTTTGGAAGGCAAAATGACCAAAAGACCTTTTTCATCTAAAGGCAATAGGGCCAAAGATTTATTGGAATTAGTTCATACTGATGTGTGTGGACCCATAAACATTAGAGCCAGAGGAGGATATGAGTACTTCATCACTTTCACCGATGATTACTCAAGATATGGATACATATACCTTATGCACCGCAAGTCCGAGGCTTTTGAAAAGTTCAAAGAGTTTCGAGCGGAAGCGGAAAAACAATTAGGTAAAAGTATCAAGACTCTTCGATCAGATCGAGGAGGAGAATATCTTTCTGCTGACTTTATGGGATACTTATCAGAGAATGGGATTCTATCTCAGTTGTCTGCTCCTGGTATGCCTCAACAGAATGGAGTAGCAGAAAGAAGGAACAGAACTCTTTTAGATATGATCAGGTCTATGATAAGTTTCTCAGGATTACCTATATTCTTTTGGGGACATGCCTTGGACACAGCTATGTACATACTAAACCATGTACCATCTAAGTCTGTACCTATGACTCCCCGGGAGTTGTGGTCTGGGCGAAAGCCTAGTCTACAACATTTACACATTTGGGGTTGTCCGGCACACGTGCTAAAAGTTAAGACAGATAAGTTGGAAACAAGGTCGGAAGTATGCACTTTTATAGGATATCCCAAAGGAACTAAGGGTTGGTTATTCTATAATCCCAGAGAGCAAAAAGTGCTTGTCAGCACCAATGCAGTTTTTCTGGAGGAAGATTATATGAATGACCGGAAATCTTTAGAAAAGGTTATCTTGGAAGAAATTCAAGAGCAATCAATTCCAAATCCAAATATAACCGAACTTCAAGAGAATCAGCCCTCTCCTGACCTAGTAGTTACACCAGTGCCTCGTCGTAGTGGGAGAATTATCAGACCCCCTGTGAGGTTCTCGTTTTTAGGAGAGTCTTACGAGGCAATCCCGGAAGAGCAAGAACAAGATCCCTGTAACTATGATGAAGCAATCAATGACATAGACTCGGGACGTTGGCAGGAAGCTATGAAAGCTGAGATGGAGTCGATGTACTCTAATCAGGTCTGGACACTTGCGGACTTGCCTGCCAATATTAAACCTATTGGGTGCAAGTGGGTCTACAAGAGAAAGAGAGGACCGGATGGAAGAGTGGAGACCTTTAAGGCCAGGCTTGTTGCGAAAGGTTATACTCAGAAAGAAGGCATCGATTATGAGGAAACCTTCTCGCCAGTAGCCATGCTCAAGTCCATCAGGATACTCTTATCCATTACAGCTCATCTTGATTACGAGATTTGGCAAATGGATGTCAAGACGGCGTTTCTCAACGGCCATCTTGAGGAAGACATCTATATGATGCAACCAGACGGTTTTGTTGCTAAAAACCAAGCGCAAAGAGTTTGCAAGTTGCAAAAGTCTATTTATGGACTGAAGCAGGCATCCCGAAGTTGGAACATCCGTTTTGACGAGGCAATCAAGTCTTTTGGTTTTTGTCAAAATCCGGATGAGTCATGTGTGTACATGAAAACTGAAGGAGGCAGGGTAGTTTTTCTGATATTATATGTCGATGACATCCTACTCCTAGGGAGTGACATAGGACTGTTGTCAACAGTGAAAGTTTGGCTGGCTAAGACTTTTGATATGAAGGACTTGGGAGAAGCAAGCTACATCCTAGGGATTAAACTCCATCGAGACCGGAAAAATAGGATGATAGGCTTATCCCAAGCTGCGTACATAGATAAGGTACTGGTACGGTTTGCTATGCAAGATTCCAAGAAAGGTATCACACCTTTCAGGCATGGAATGAACCTTTCCAAGGATCAGTGTCCCAAGACACCTGAGGAAAAGGAACAAATGAGAGCAATACCATATGCTTCGGCTGTGGGTAGCCTCATGTATGCTATGCTATGTACTAGACCGGATATCTGTCATGCAGTGGGCCTAGTCAGCAGATATCAGTCTAACCCAGGGCCTGATCACTGGACTGCTGTAAAATGTATTCTCAAATACTTAAGAAGGACTAGAGATTACATGTTGATTTATGGCAGTGATGAGTTGATTCCAGTCGGATACACGGATTCTGACTTTATGTCAGATAAGGATTCCAGGAAATCAACTTCTGGATATGTGTTTATGCTTGGTGGCGGAGCTATTAGCTGGAGGAGTATTAAACAGGAATGTACCGCTGATTCCACCTCGGAGGCTGAATATGTAGCCGCTTGTGAAGCAGCTAAAGAAGCAGTATGGCTCAAAAGATTCCTTCTGGAACTTGGAGTGGTACCTTTGGCGCGACAGCCGCTCACAGTTTACTGTGACAGCAGCGGAGCAGTCGCACAGTCCAAGGAACCCAGGAGCCATAAGAGCCAAAAACATGTACAGAGGAAGTATCACTTGGTCAGAGAGATTGTGCAGAGAGGTGATATTGCTATCACCAAGATAGCCTCTGCAGACAATTTGGCAGATCCCTTTACTAAACCTTTGACTACCAAAGTCTTTGAGCAGCATGTAGATGGGATGGGCATGAGATGTCAACCAGACTGGCATTGAGCCCAAGTGGGAGATTGTTAGTTTAATGGTCTCAATACCAGCATATGATGTAATAAATTGATTCATTTCTTTATTAATCAATATATTCATGCTTTCCATTTCATGAGATGAATGGTGTTTAATTATATATACTTGCACATAACCAATACGAATGACATAATGGTTCATGAGATGAACCGGAGTCCATAAGTATACTAGATATAATACATGTGTATGGATGAGATCCACATACGGGAGACATGTATAATAAATCTTATACTTGAATATCTTCACAACCAGTGATGAGACTGGACATCTCATACTGACAAGGTTGCAGCATTTTGATCACTATGCGATAGTGTGATTTGTCTCGATCATCAGAATGAAAGATTCTGGATCATAGTGCTGGTACATTGGATGTATTGAAGGACCATGAGAAGCACCTTATAAACACTGTCTTTATATTAAGGTCTGCTCTCATAATTCCCTATCAGTAAGCTCTCAATCCTGAGACATTAATGAACTCAAGTTTCTATCTATTCATTTGCTTTGAGTCACCAATGAGTGAGGCCAACTATAGGTCAACACCTCGGTGATTTGGGTATATGGTAGTAGATCTGTGGGAACATTTAATGGTCAAGATGGAATCTATCTCTAATGTCCCCTCGTGCCAATTAATGGATTTATCATTGGTAAGTGTACACCCATTCCGATTAAGAGTTAATTGGAAAGGTACCATTGATCATTATAATTAATTGGGACTCAAGGATAATAAGATATGGATCTAGTTTGGAAGACAGGTCCAATTGATCCATGGATATTGATGGAGGGGCCTACTTGTGGTAATAGGGAAGTTTAGGGTCTTCTATGTAATTTATTCCTAAGACTGGAGTGCAATTGCATTTATATAGTGGAGTTATTTGCAATTAACTGTGGACCCGGATTGCACATGAGATGTGGGGTCGCGTATCCCAGTTGGAGCCAGCTTTCTAAGGAATCCCTAGTGGTCCCCACGCTAGCCCAAGTTACTAATTCTACTTAAACTCTAAAAAGAAGGAATTAGAAAGATACTATTTCTATTTGAAGTGAGACTTCTAATAGTGGTAATAGTAAAAGAAGATAGTTACTAATTATAATAGAAGTATGACTTCTAATTAATAATTAGTAGGAGAGGGTGTTATGGGTTATAAAAGGGAAGGCTTATGGGCTGGACGTCCATACTCATCTCCCTCATTGGAATTCACGCCCATCTCTCCTTGTGCAAGTGTTGCACAACAACCTCTTCTAGTTCTAGTTCTCCTTCTAGTTGCTTAGAGTTTTCTAGTAGTTTTCTTTAGGAGATCCCACCCATCTCCTTGAGAAGAGAATTTGATAACGGGATATAGCGTGGAAGATCACAAGGTGTTGGAGATCTTACTTTGATTAAGTGAAAGCGTTTCATCTTCAAAGAAAGTAGCAACTTCTCCATTAGAGCCCAACCGAGCTCCAAAGGTATAATCTACTTCCTTGTATGTTGTAGATTTATTTGTTGCATGTGTGTTACTGATTTTCTATCTCCTAGATAGATTGAATTACTAATCATGATAGATGAGATAGAGGGTTTGCATCTTGGACACATTGGTAGCCTTCTGGATAGTTGATCCCTGTATCAAGTGGATCAAAAGTTTTGAAACCTATCCTAGAGGCCCACCTAATTTCCAACAAAAGGTTCCCGGATAATCTCACATACACTCATTCTCACATCATTCCCATTTCACAATTTCCAAGCATCACAAACAATCCCAAATCTCATTAAAACAGGCCCATAGTTGGCCTTAAATCGAGCCCAAAACAGTCCTTAATAACAGTCCAAAAACTACTCTTAAATGGCCCACAAAACAAGTTTTCAAAACAGCCCAAAACTAATCTTAAGATGGCCCACAATACAAACCTTAAAACAGCCCAAAACTGAACTTAAGATGGCCCACAAACAAACTATAAAACACAACCCCAAAACTAACCTGAACCAGGCCCACAAAACAAGTTTTGAAACAGCCCAAAACTAAACTTTGAATGGCCCAATAAACAGTTTTTAAAACAGCCCAAAACTAGCCTTGAACAGGCCCACAAAACAGTCTTAAAAACAGCCCAACACCAAACTTGAATGGCCCACAAAAACTGATTTTTAAAACAACCCAGAACTGAACCTTAACCAAGCCCACGAAACCAGTTTTAAATCAGTCCAGTAACAGGCCCAAAGACGACCCAATATCAGATCTGAAATGGTCCAAAAGCTGATTTGAATCAGGCCCAAGGAAGCCCCAACAATCAGGCCCACAAAAACAATCCAAACTCGGGCCCAAAGAGTCCCTCGAAAATCCCCTCAAACCAGGCCCTGAAAAGGGCCCAGAACTGGGCTGGGTCCGCTCGAGCGACCCAGGGTCCGCTCGAGCGGACCCCTTCCAGAACCTGGGTCGCTCGAGCGGCCCACTGGGTCGCTCGAGCGGACCCAGTTCTGGCTGGGTCCGGATGAGTGCAGAATTGCACTCTCATGTGCAATTTTCTGATTTCTTTTCTTCCATCTTCCTTCCATACAAGTTTTCACAATAACATAGCCATTTCTTGACCTCCACAAGTCAACAAATCCTCATTAACAATCAGTCCAATTACTCTAACAACCACTTCTAAATCAAATCCTTTTCCTCCCATTCTTTGAACACCAAACTTAACACAAGGAAGACAAATTTTTCTAAATGACCAAAGTGAAAACCAAACTTCCAACTCCTTGTAGAACAACAACATGAGTGAAAACCAATATAACATTACTTCATTCATTCAAAGTAAATCCATAAATCAAAAGGATTAGAACATAATGAGAGAAAACCATGAAACCAAACAAGAAACATGAAAACATCATATTAATTGTAAAATTCACTTGCCTCAAGCCTCAATGAAGGCTAAGATGCTCTCCAAACCATGCTCTAGGGTCTCAAGCTCCCAAAATCACAAAACCCCCAAATAGCTCATGGAAAAACCCTAGAAAACAAATCCATTTCCAAATTTCCATGAAAACCCATTGCATAAAAGAGAGAAATACTCCACGAGGTTTGAAAAACCAAGATCTCATGAAAAGAAAACCATTGCTAACCTTTGGGTGTTCCAAACAAGAAGAAGGGCTTGAAGAGGAGGGTTGTCCTAGCCCAATGTTCTTGAAAATGGGGTCTTTGGAATGCTTGAGAGTTGGGGAAGAAGAAGGTGAGATCAAATCTCTACTTTTCACTCAAAAATGTGATTGCAAGAAGAGAGAGAAAGTGCTGGAAAAAGGGGCAAACCCTAGGCTCAAGAGTTGCTGGAAAACAAATGAAGGAAGGAGAAGAAGGGTTCCCCTTCTTATAAGATAAGTCTTGTGGGCCCCGGTCTTCATCAAGCTAAAAATGGTATATGCGGGCCCCGAATGAAAACGACGAAGAAGGCAAAAATGATCAGCGAAATATCTACTTTTCAAAAAGTATATTTTCCCCAATTTCTGGAATTTTCGAAATTCATGGACAGATTTAGTGTGAAAGGTCAGTTTTGCCCTTTTTCTCGAAAAACGCATTTTCTGAGTATCAAATCAAAATGATCAAAACATGAAAGTTGTTAAACTTCATAAAATGAGTCAAAATACACCAAATCCAGAATTTTTAGAAATCCGAAGTAATTTCTCATAAAAATACAAATCATATTGACCGGGTCAAACCAAAGTCAACGGTCCTCAAAATCTCAAAGGCTAAGGAAAAATCTAGTCAAACTCGAAAACAAGACCAAACTAAATCAAATCTCACTTAACAAGCTAAACCACGATTAAAACAATGCTAAACAAAAGGACTGGGGTCGGGATCTTACACTCTGAATGTGCTTGCCTTTCTTGTGATTCCTGAGCTCTTTGCACTGTGCTACAGCACCAGTGTTATCGCAGTACATGACAATCGGTTTTTGCACTGCAGGAATAACTCCCAATTCCAACAGGAATTTTCTGAGCCATACTGCTTCCTTCGCAGCTTCCGATGCCGCCACATACTCTGCTTCCATGGTAGAATCAGCAGTACAGGATTGCTTGACACTTCTCCATGATATAGCACCTCCTGACAGAGTAAAGACGTACCCTGAAGTAGACTTTCTGGCATCTCTATCAGATTGGAAATCAGAGTCTGTATACGCCAATGGCGTTAGATCATCTGCTCGAAAAGTCAGCATATAATCTTTTATTCTCCGAAGAAACTTGAATATATGCTTAACAGCTGTCCAATGCATAGGTCCAGGGTTTGACTGATATCTGCTGACCATGCCAACGGCAAAGCAAATATCTGGTCCAGTACATAACATAGCATACATGAGGCTTCCAACAGCGGATGCATATGGAACTCTCCTCATGCTCTCTATCTCTTCAGATGTCTTTGGACATTGATCTCGAGACAGTGGTACTCCATGTCTAGAAGGTAGGAGGCCCTTCTTGGAGTCATGCATGTTAAACTTGACCAATATCTTTTCAATATATGAAGATTGGGATAAGGCTAACATCTTATTCTTGCGATCACGCAAAAGCTTGATCCCTAAGATATAGTTGGCCTCACCCAAATCCTTCATCTGAAATTGAGAGGATAACCAAACCTTTGTGGATGACAATAAACCTACATCATTTCCTATGAGTAATATGTCATCTACATACAGAACCAAAAATGCAACTGCTTTTCCACTTCCTTTCTTATATACACATGGTTCATCAATGTTTTGATCAAAGCCAAAAGATTTGACTGCCTGATTAAACTTGATGTTCCATGCTCTAGATGCTTGCTTAAGTCCATAAATGGACTTCTTAAGTTTACAAACCATGTTATCTTGGCCACTAGTAATGAAGCCTTCTGGTTGCATCATATAGATGCATTCGTCAAGACTTCCATTAAGAAAAGCTGTCTTGACATCCATCTGCCATATCTCGTAGTCATAATGACATGCGATGGCCAAGAGAATCCTTATGGACTTAAGCATAGCCACCGGTGAAAAGGTTTCTTCATAATCGATACCCTCTTTCTGAGTATATCCTTTCGCCACTAGTCTTGCTTTGAAGGTTTCAACCTTCCCATCCACTCCTCTCTTTCTCTTGTAGATCCACTTGCACCCTACAGGCTTAATCCCTTCAGGTGCATCTACAAGTTCCCAGACTTGATTGGAATACAAAGAATCCATTTCAGATTTCATCGCTTGCTGCCACATGTCAGCATCCATATCCGTTACTGCTCATCATAACTAGTAGGATCCTCAACCAGATCTTCAGAGTCTCCTAGATATCTTTCTGGCTATCTAGAAATTCTCCCACTACGACGAGGCTCCGAAGTGTTCAAAGGAATATCTTGTTCATCTACCTCCTCAGCATCTGGTACATATGTCATAGGAGATCCCGGAAGAATCTCCTCAAGGGTTTCTTTATAACTAAGTACTTGGTGCATCATACAATCATCCTCCAAGTACCTAGCATGAGTGCTGATAAGCACTTTTTGCTCCTTTGGATGATAAAAGATGCCACCTCTCGTTCTCTTAGGATACCCAATAAAGTAGCACATTTCTGATCTGGGTTCCATCTTGGTAGCTTTATCATTTAGTACATAGGCTGGACAACCCCAAATGTGGATATGTCTTAAACTAGGTTTTCGACTTGTCCACATTTCTTGCGGTGTCCTAGGTACTGATTTAGAAGGCACCAGATTTAAAATGTATGCTGCTGCTTCTAGGGCATATCCCCAAAAAGATATAGGTAGGGTTCCATGACTCATCATGGACCTTACCATATCAAGAAGGGTACGATTTCTTCTCTCTGCTACACCATTTTGCTGGGGTGTACCCGGTGCAGACAACTGAGACACAATCCCATGTTGTGTGAGGTACTCCTTGAACTCACCCAGGAGGTACTCGCCACCTCGATCAGATCAAAGGGCTTTGATATGTTTCCCTAGTTGTAGCTCCGCCTCAGCCTTGAATTGTTTGAACTTGTCAAACGCCTCAGACTTGCATCGCATTAAGTATACATATCCATACCTAGAGTAATCATCGGTGAAGGTGATGTAATACTCATACCCTCCTCGAGCCGGTTTGTTCATAGGACCACACACATCAGTGTGAATTAATTCTAACAACTACTTTGACCTTAGTCCCTTCCCAGAGAATGACCTTTTGGTCATCTTTCCCTTGAGACAAGATTCGCACCGAGGAAAAGGTTCGAAATCTAATGAGCTCAAAGGCCCATCTTCTACCAACCTCTGAATCCGTTTTAGGTTAATGTGACCCAAACGTAAGTGCCAAAGATACGTGTCATTGATTGAAGATACCTTCCTCTTAAGGGAAGTTGAGTTTTCTTATTGTACATTACGCAGTGTGGGAGCAATAGGATATATATAAAATAAGTTGTCATGTATTCTACCGGAACATATAATATTTCCATCTCTACTGATATCAATACCAAAATGGAAAGAAACTGAATAATTAAATTCAATGAGTCTGGAAACTGAAATTAAATTCTTCCTCATGTCCGGAACATAGAAAACATTATTTAAAACTAATATCCTATTACATGGAAAATGTAAGGTAACAACTCCTACTGCAACTGCCCAAACTTTAGCTCCAGTTCCGACTCTAAAAGCAAACTCTCCTTTCTCAATTCTCTGCATTATCTGAAACCCCTGCAATGAATTGCAGATACGATTAGTGGCTCCTGAGTCTACTATCCATGAGTCAGTAGAATCAACTACTAGATAAGTTTTAATGTAGTATGAAAAAGATGTACCTTTCTTAACTGAGGCCAGGAACTTGGGATAATCTTTCTTCCAATGACCTTTGAGGCCACACTTGAAGCATTTCCCTTTGGGCTTTCCATCTGTACCCTTGTCCTTCTTATTACCAGTGTTGTCCTTTTTCTGCCCTTTTCCCTTATTCTGCTTCTTCTTGAACTTCTTCTCTTTCGGGTTTAGTTTAGAGGAAGACTGGAAAAAATGAGCTTGGGCTTTGGGCTTCATGATGGCCTCTGCCGCCTGGAGTTCTTTCATTAACTCAGGTAGAGTCATGTCCATCTTGCTCATATTGAAATTAAGCTTGAACTGATTGAAAGAGTCCGGCAGAGTTTCGAGAATCATGTCAGTTTGACTCCCTGCATCAATCTCAGCCCCTAGAATCTCAGCTTCATTGAAACAATCCATCAGCTTGAGCATATGCTCTCTGACAGGTGTTCCCTCAGCCATCCTAGTATTCATGATAGTCATTATAGCAGCTTGCCTAGCTGGCCTGCTTTTGTCTGCGAACATCTCAGACAAGGACATCATGATTTCATAGGCTGTGTCCATTTGCTCGTGCTGTGTTTGCAACACGTTGGACATGGAAGCGAGCATGTAGCATTTAGCCATGCTATTCGCTTTCTTCCATTTCCTCTCAGCCTCTAACTGGTCATCAGTAGAATTAGCATCAATATCAGGACAAGTTTCCAGCAAGACATACTTGTACTCCTCAGCTGTGAGTACTATGTCAAGATTTCTTTTCCAATCTACGTAGTTAGGGCCAGTCAGTTTGTTATCACGAAGAATGCACATCAGCGGACTAAAAGAATCTTTACCCATCTCTCTCTGGATATAAAACGGTTTATAATTAGATAGGCAGTATATATGTAACTTGCATATGGTGCTTGTTATAAAAGGAAAAACAAAGCACAAAACTTTTTACATTATTCAACCCCAATCATAATGTATCAGTGTTTCAACCTCCTCATAGACCCTCCATCGAAGGGATGGTCGAGCCTACAGTCACGTTGAATTAGGCATACTTATTTGGATGATCACTATCTGGACACACATATCCAGTGATAGTCCAATCACTGATTGGTTTGGCCTCATATGACAAATAACCCTTAACTCCTAAGGAGAGGTCATAACCGTCTTATGTCAAGTGTAAAACCATCTCTTATGAAATTTCCCATAATGTCTATGATTAAGTCCTCCGAAGGGAAGAGACTTTTATCCTTTCTAGAAGTGAACTTTAGTAAAGAGCTCCACCGAAGGGATGGCCGCTCCCACCAACACTTCATTGACATTCTATAGAAGTGATCTTTAGTAAAGAACTCCACCGAAGGGATGGCCGCTCCTACTAACACCTCATTACGAATATTCACATTAGTTCACCCATTAACCCATCAAAGCGGTCTTTAGTAAAGAACTCCACTGAAGGGATGGCCGCTCCTACTAACACCTTAATGAGATAATATGAACCAAAAATGGAAGGCTGTGGGGTCTTTCCAAAACCCCTCTCCCACTTGATTATTTATCACTAGGGTTTATACTTTTTGACCTTTACATTGTTTTACTCAAAAGTTCTTTTTAAATCTAGCAAACTTGGTTAATTAAATTTATGACTTAATGACTTAAGTCACCTTAAAAATAAATAACCTTTGCTTTAAAACATTTGAGAAAATCCTTTTAAAGAATCAAAAACCTATCTTGGGTTATGAAAACCCATAGGTAGCATCTAATTAGATTTCAGTTTAGCCTCTTTTGGAAACCAAGGGTACCAAGATAAACTAAACCCTATCCAATTTTAAACCTTAGACAAATAGAAGGTGCTGGTCTAAGTTCCGTTTAAAACAATTTGCCAAACTAAAAACAATCTATATAAAAAGATGCCAATTTTAGAACCTAATGGTGGCCATGTTTCTAGGTGATAATTATAGCAATTATATAAAGCACTCATCCATGCATTCCATATATAAAAGCAAATAAAAGTATGCAATCCTTGATGGCTCCTTGCTCTTCGGACTTCTAATCCTTATCGAACTAGGACATCAAGAATAGATCTCATCTTTCACCAAGAAGTCTTGTCTCCTCCACCACTAAGGAATCCGGTTACTTGCAACCTTTCTTGAAACTTTCTTCTTCTTACTTGTTCCAATAAATTAAATTTATACAAGCAAACCCATAAAAAATAAAAACCCAAATTACATTGGAGATACCTATGCTTTTCAAGAAAGCTTACATCAAGACTAGTTGGAATAAAAGCAAAGAAAGAATTACAACTTCCTATGATTGCTAAACGCTCAATCGTACACTTTCCAACTATTGAAAAAACATCCAAATCCACATAACAATCATGCAAACCATCAAGGATGCAATATACGGCTGCAAACAAAGAGGTTAGAGCATGCAAACATACTATGTGCATCATTAAACAAATCTGGAAAATAAATTCCAGCAATGTTAATGAAACTTGCACACAACATGCATCACAACATAACTTTAGTAGGGTGCCACCATGCCCATAATCAATCTAGGATTAATTATACACAACATGGGATCATGATTTCACATGGAGTGGCTCTGATACCACTGAAAGAAACTGCGATTCAGATCTGAACATCACTAGCGGAAGACATTCATGGCTAATTTGTAACATGACAGATTTTAAAAAATCTGATTTGGGCAGCATAAATCAGCCATAGTGATCGCATAAGAACTCCATGAATTCATGACCAACAAGTGTATAATTAAAGGAGAATGAAGAAGACTATTACCTCGAAGATTTGTAGACTTCAAATCTCTGAAAAAATAGATCCAAAGGCCCGAACTCAGACTTGCAACTAGCAAACAAATTGCTGGAATTTTCTGCAGTAGTATTGCCTTTGATCTTCTTCTCTATCTCACTTCCAAATCTGATTGGCTAAGATGATGGGATCTTAATCTAGGAATTGAGAACTATTTTTCTAATGGAAAAATCTCAGAACTCAAACTCTCTTCACCGAAGAAGAAAGCACTAAAGAAGCTGGACGTGTGGGACACCTATCTTGCTATGTTGTGGACGTCCAAGGGAAGCTTGCATCCTATTTTATAGAAACTTGGAATAGCTTTCCTTAAAACTTATCTCTTCTAATTCTCATAGATGTCCTAAAAGGAAAGATTTATTTTCTTTAAGAAACACTCCAATTAGAAAAGGAAACTAAGGAACTTCCCACAAACTTTGAAATTAGTAATCCTAGTTGAACAACACTTACTAATTTAAGTTTCTAATTCAAAAAGGAAACTTTCTCATGGGAATACTAATCCAAAGAGGAGTCCAGCTTTCCAAGTAGAGAGACCTACTCAAAGTTGAAAACCTTACCCATGGAAATCCCATTATGGACGTCCCTATCTAGAATTAAATTCATGTATGACATCAAAGGCCTATTTGAATTTAAACTCAAAATTATTTTTCCACTAAAATAATTCATCCAAATGTTATCTAAACATTTTAGGAAACCATGCCAATCTTGTAAAGTGACTAGAGAAGGGACCAAAAGACATATTTGCCATTAGCTCCCAAAATGACCAAAATGTCCATGCTAAACCCATAGCAACATTAAGACCATTTTAACCTTAACTCATTCCACTAAAGAGTTATGGTTGAACTCCAAGGACAAATATATAATATAATAAGCTCGTCATGAAATGATTGTTGTCTTCGACCTACTAAGTGTAATGACCTGAATGCCCCTCTATGTAACATCCATAATCGAGTCAGGTTATACATGTACTATCAACCTTCCCGATTACATCTAAACCTTAGAACTTCATATCCTTAACATAATCATCATCCGGATATCATTCTCTTGGTCCAGGGAGCGACCCACAAGTTCAATATCCATATGGAACATCCATATACTAAGATCTTAGATTTTTGATGATTAATCGGATAATTCTAAGGGGACGATCATTCCATCATTAGATGGCATAGATTCTTTATTGCATCTACCCAAAACACAGAGCTGTTGACCCATGAAAAGAATCTCACCCATAGTGAATTAAAGCACAAGAACTTGACTTCGTCAGTTCATCCACAAATGCTCAAGATTAAGAGCACTGGTCACTCAGTAGCATGAGGTGACTTGATCTCTCTCAGTGATAGTACTATTTTAGAGATCACACCTACCATGGTCCTGTTTAATGCATTGCATATGCACTAATGAGATGAATCCGGGAAAGCCCTCCCATGACTTAGGTAAGTCACCCTGAATGCAGGAGAGTCTCTCATTATAACTTATACCAAGATGAAGTGCCCAGCTCCATCTCTCAGTTATGAACAAATTATGTTGTTTCAAGTGTCCATGAATTAGACCTATTTGTGTGTAGACACTACATACCTAATTCATTTATTAGAAACAATGGGCCTTACACAACCATACATATATACATGTTTAAGCAGAAAAGAGTCTTCCATTAAATAACCAATGAATATCCAGTAACAAAAGATGAGAGTGCAGCTAGTGGGCTTTAGGGCATACACCAATCCCAACAGACTTGTGTGAAAAAATGCACATTCTTATCCCTTAAAACAACCCATCTTTGCAATGGATGAGTTCTCCTTCCACTTCATTGCTTCCTTCTCCATTATCTTCTTTCTCTACAAATTTCTAAGAGGTTGTTGGATGTGCAACTAGAGGCAAAGGTTGAAGTTTTCTTTATCTTCTCTACCTTCTTCATCTTCTCTTATTAGTTGTTGACAAGAAGCTATCCCCATCTTCTGTCCAAACTCCGATTCGGATTTTTTCTTAAGGTAAGAAGCAAATCCCTTTTTGTTTGTCCTTTTGAGTTGAAATAGAGTCAAAAGACGCTTTTGTAGACTTGCATAAAGATTCATTAGCATGGTTCATTTGATTTCTTGATTAGGGTTTGTATTTGGGGATTTTGGGTCATTTGAACTCGAGTTGTGAAGAAGGCTTGGAAAGCTAATTAGAGGCAAGTATAAGCTTAATTTGGAATTGCATATTGTTTATTCTTTGATTGAATTCGAATTCTAATTGTGGATTTATTCTCAATTTAGCCTTTTAATTGTAAATGGAATGGAAATGAAGAGTGTGATTGATTATAATGGAAGTAGTGTTAGTTTTATGGTCTCAATACCAGCATATGATGTAATAAATTGATTCATTTCTTTATTAATCAATATATTCATGCTTTCCATTTCATGAGATGAATGGTGTTTAATTATATAGTTGCACATAACCAATACGAATGACATAATGGTTCATGAGATGAACCGGAGTCCATAAGTATACTAGATATAATACATGTGTATGGATGAGATCCACATACGGGAGACATGTATAATAAATCTTATACTTGAATATTTTCACAACCAGTGATGAGACTGGACATCTCATACTAACAGGGTTGCAACATTTTGATCACTATGCGATAGTGTGATTTGTCTCGATCATCAGAATGAAAGATTCTGGATCATAGTGCTGGTACATTGGATGTATTGAAGGACCATGAGAAGCACCTTATAAACACTGTCTTTATATTAAGGTCTGCTCTCATAATTCTCTATCAGTAAGCTCTCAATCCTGAGACATTAATGAACTCAAGTTTCTATCTATTCATTTGCTTTGAGTCACCAATGAGTGAGGCCAACTATAGGTCAACACCTCGGTGATTTGGGTATATGGTAGTAGATCTGTGGGAACATTTAATGGTCAAGATGGAATCTATCTCTAATGTCCCCTCGTGCCAATTAATGGATTTATCATTGGTAAGTGTACACCCATTCCGATTAAGAGTTAATTGGAAAGGTACCATTGATCATTATAATTAATTGGGACTCAAGGATAATAAGATATGGATCTAATTTGGAAGACAGGTCCAATTGATCCATGGATATTGATGGAGGGGCCTACTTGTGGTAATAGAGAAGTTTAGGGTCTTCTATGTAATTTCCTAAGACTGGAGTTCATTTGCATTTATATAGTGGAGTTATTTGCAATTAACTATGGGCCCGGATTGCATATGAGATGTGGGGTCACGTATCCCAGTTGGAGCCAGCTTTCTAAGGAATCCCTAGTGGTCCCCACACTAGCCCAAGTTACTAATTCTACTTAAACTCTAAAAAGAAGGAATTAGAAAGATACTATTTCTATTTGAAGTGAGACTTCTAATAGTGGTAATAGTAAAAAAAGATAGTTACTAATTATAACGGAAGTATGACTTCTAATTAATAATTAGTAGGAGAGGGTGTTATGGGTTATAAAAGGGAAGTCTTATGGGCTGGACGTCCATACTAATCTCCCTCCTTGGAATTCACGGCCATCTCTCCTTGTGCAAGTGTTGCACAACAACTTCTTCTAGTTCTAGTTCTCCTTCTAGTTGCTTAGAGTTTATAGTAGTTTTCTTTAGGAGATCCCACCCATCTCCTTGAGAAGAGAATTTGATAACGGGATATAGCGTGGAAGATCACAAGGTGTTGGAGATCTTACTTTGATTAAGTGAAAGCGTTTCATCTTCAAAGAAAGTAGCAACTTCTCCATTAGAGCCCAACCGGGCTCCAAAGGTATAATCTACTTCCTTGTATGTTGTAGATTTATTTGTTGCATGTGAGTTACTGATTTTCTATCTCCTAGATAGATTGAATTACTGATCATGATAGATGAGATAGAGGGTTTGCATCTTGGACACATTGGTGGCCTTCTGGATAGTTGATCTCTCTATCAAGTGGATCAAAAGTTTTTGAAACCTATCCTAGAGGCCCACCTAATTTCCAACAAGTAGAGGAGAGGGGGATGCATGTTGTATGTGAAGAGGGCAATGCCTTAATGTTTGTCTGCGGGTGTGGATGAAAGGGGAGGAACTTTCCCCAAAAATTTGAACTGAATTAAATAGAATTCGGACCTGAATTCTGTAGCTTCACGGTGAGCTGTGAAGTGCTTTACGGCTAGCCGTGAAGCTAACCGTAGAAGATTCTGAACCTGCGCTTAGAACCTTTTTATTTTACAACCTTGTTCTATGGGGACCTCACAACGAGCCCACGGCTCACAGTGAATTCGAAGATAGGTACTGTCTGGGACTCTGACTGATAGAACATAAAAAAGGTTTCCAACCTAGAGCCTACGACAACCTCACGGCTAGCCATGAAACTTGTCGTAGAAGGCCCACGAATAGCCGTAAGGTAGCCATAGGGTATTCTGAAGACCTTTTTGAAAAAGAGGTTTCTTTCCCTAGCTAATGACCTAGATGGGACCCTTGATAACCTATCATTCTTTGTTGTTACCATGATACAATGAACATTTTAATTGATTACTATTCAGGATTTCTTCCAGGATTATCATTCGATTTGATTTGAGATTTGAGATTTGCGATTATTTATATGAAACTGTATTCTCAATTATTTGTTATTTGATTCAATTGAGTTGGCACTACTTAACTTTGACCTTGTGTTAACCCGACGGGGTTGCACTAGGTTTATTATTTGAGACTACTATAGTACATCATTTAGAGCACCGGAACTCCAGACCCGGGTAGCCAGTTAGCCTTTGGCCGGGCCGCTGGTGACGTCCAACTAGATTCGCTCTCTTTTGAGAGGATGAGCTCAATGTAGTAGCCAAAGTCGTATGTTTATTCTATATTTGATTCGATTATTCGATTTGACACAATTGCCTAGTCATTATTGAATATTGACCTTTTTTAATCTATTGTCATTTAAATTCGATTTGATACATTATGCACTTGCTTATTAATGCCTAAACTTGCTAATTCGTCGTATTTGAGATACTATTCTTGATCAGACGCAGGTGCAACTCCCGGTACTGAAGAGGCTTAGGAGGGAGCGGAGGAGACCGAAGAGGTTCCTCCAGGATTAAAGGAGTGGCCAGGAAATGGCCCTATGTAGTCCAAGTCCACAAAGAGCGATGGACTAATTCTTTTGTGAGCTTAAAGTGGAGTGTGTGACTTGACTTCTTTTTGTGTGGGTCACACTAATTAGATTAGAAGTTAGTGGTGAAGATTCATTTTGTAATAGAATGTAAGGTGACTTTTTGTAATCCCTACTTTAGTTTGATTATGTAATTATTTTTTGTATAATTTGACATTTAACTTAAATAGGATTGTTCAATGAAATGGTACCTAGTGGCTTATGAATTGAGATGCTTCCGCTATTAAATGTGATTGACAGGTTAGTGAGCTAGACTCACAAGTGGAAAAGTGAGATTTTCTCCTTCGTAATGTTGTACTTGACTCTAGACAGGTATAATATTATGGGAGTACGTGTGCCACACCTCGGGGATTACCCTAGGCCAAGGTGATTCGGGACCGGGATGTGACAATTAATAAGAAAAGCAACATTTAGAATACATTCTCCCTAGAAAATCAATGGCAAGTTGGCCTGAAAACGAAACGAAGGGCACGTGCAACCTCAAGGAGGTGACAGTGCTTTCTTTCAACCACCCCCATTTTGTTAGGGAGTGTAAACACAGCTACATTGATGAACAATACCATTTTCTTGAAAAACGTTTTGCATATCTTTGGATAAACACTCAGTCCCATTATCAGAACGAAGCTATTGAGTTTTGTAATTATATTGAGTTGTAATGAGGGCGAAAAAAGATTTGAGATGAGTCTTAGTTACAGATTTGTATCGCATAAGATAAAGGGACAATTACCGTACGGAAGGCCCAAAACCCGATATTTACCCAATAAAAGATGAAAGAATGTAATTTACCGGATCAAAAATCGTATACAAAAAATGCCCAAAATGAGACGGTTTTACCCTTTTTCCAGCGATATCCTAAGGTTGTAAGATATCGAAGGATTCGATATCTCAGGCTCTTAGGATATCACATAGTTTGATATCCTAGGCCTGTAGGATATCGCACAGTTACCTACTCCTATCTAAAGCTTTTCATCTTCCTGCTCAACTTTTCCAGCGATGAAAAAAATTTGCTTTTCCCTGTCTCTTCCGGTCTTTTTTCCCCGTAACTTTCATTAAGTCTCATCTCTCTTATACTCTCTTATCCCCCCAACCCTCCTTTTCTCCTGGTTTTATCTTGTGCTAAACCTCACAAACCCCATGGATTCAATAGAGCCATGGTTTCAACTTCAACTCCAGCTCCAGCCCTATTGCAGCTGCCGATTCCATCACAGCACGACCCATCTCAGCTCCACGCCACATCGCAGCCGACGGCGTCCATCCCTCTCTCTTTTCCATCATGGAAATGAAAAGGGAGACAATGACTCTTTAACAGGATAGAGTTCTAAAATTATGCTAATTAAGATTATTTCAAAGTTTTTTATTGTGTTTTTTAAAGGATTTCTATTGTGTTTGTTTAAGGATTTCTGAAATTCCAATAGGATTCTTGGCAACCAATGCATATATATGTTTATTATATTTTTATTAAATTTTTTTTTAAATTCCAGATCGTTAATAAAGCATAAATAGTGCAACCGCGAAAGAACATTACCCATTGAGGAAATGGGATAGTGAGCACAAAGATGATCAAATCACTGCAATCCAACAAGTATATTAAAAAAAATGGGGAAGGACCCACACCGAAAAGAGAGGAGTGCTGGAAATTTATTCTCCCTATAGCGAGAATACAGTCTCGCTGTAGCGAGACCTGATCTCGCTATAGCGAGAATAGTCCCTGCTCCCGCTCATGCTCTTGCTCTATTTTTTTTAATTTTCCTCATGCTCTTGCTCTATTTTTTTTTATTTTCCTCGCTACATCCTTGCCACAATGATAATATGTCTCACTATAGCGAGACCACTCACTGGAAGCTAGTGAAAATATGTCTCGCTATAGTGAGAGACATTATGTGGAAAAAACTCAAAATATGTCTCGCTATAACGAGACCACTCTCTGGAAAAGGGGGTGTATGTGAACGAGAAGAGGGGGGGGGGGGTCTGTGAACGAGGTGTTGAGCAAAAAAAATTTTATTTTTTAAAAAAATGTTTTTAACAAACATATAGGAAAAAAGCCTCGTGCAATTCAATGCAAATACCCTCGTCACTTGCAGGCGAGCGAGAAAAGTCTAGCTATACCGAGACCTCCTATAGAGAGGTGTGGTCTCGCTATAGCGAGACCCTGGCTACAGCGAGAACTAGCGAGGCCAAAGTACATGTCCAGAATGGAGCGTCACAGACATCCATCATTTGAGCTTTTCTCTGGAGGGAAATTGGATCCCATCCCACCACCTGCACTCATTCAAGTGCTAGGGCACTGGATTGTTGATGAGTGGAAGGTATTGGGCCAGAGCTTCATCTCTCCTGAGTGTGTCTGATTAGTGCTGCAAGCAGCCTATCGCTGATCATCACTTTCCGTAATGACCTCAGGTCCTCTGCTCACATGGTTTTGGGCCATAACTGTTAAAATCCTTGAACACAGCTCAGCTTCAAAGGTAAGCTGATGGACTCATTTGACCCACCTGTCTAAGATAGAAGGGCTGATTATTATTATTATTATTATTATTATTTCTTACAACAAAGGGCTGATTAATTAAGGGGAGAAAAAAAACTGTGAAATGGGCCCCTTCTCCATTTTTATTCCACTATTTTTTATAAAAACTTACCCATTTTAGTCCAATTGTCCAATGTAAAATTACCATTCAATATATTGCATCACAGTCATGGTTGAGTGGTATTGGCATGTCAGTACCACTCACCTGCCTAGGGATTAATCCCTGGTCTTCAAGTTTAAAGTCTCACTCCTAACCACTAGTCTAACTTAGCTACAAAAAAATAAAAAAAGTAAAATTAAATTAAAAAAAAAAAAAACAAACAAACAAACCACAAGATAATCTACAGGAGATACAAATTACAATGCACTCAAGATAATATAGACAATGACAGGACACAGAGAATCTTACCTTTCATTCATGCCAAGCTATCTGTACAATTAAGGCAAGTCTTTAAATTGATCCAGATCACTAATTTTGGGCCATACATTGGACACATAGGTATGGAACATAAATCTTAGCCTACAAGGCTCCAACCATTTGAATGGTAACTTTTCCACAGTTGAATAGGGAGGCATTCAAATTCAACCAAATTTAACATAAGGCATGTAGGGAACCATTCAAATTCAACCAAATTTTACATATGGCATGGATTTTTAGTGGAGACACTACTTTCTGCATCATCAATGCATGTTCTGTCCAGCACATGAACAATCTATAAAATGACTGCACCTTTGGGGCCACTACTGTAACTGCATTCTCCTTCCAATTGCAACCTGCACCCCGTCACCTCTGTCATCAAACACAATGAGGGGTAACTACACAATTCACGTGAGCAATGCAGGTTAGTGGAAAGCACCACCACACACACCACTCAGTTGAGAAGTTCCTCCTCTGTACAAACGTGTGGATCAGATGCATTGCTGCTCGTCATCTTAAGATTCTGTTGATGATAGACTTGTCTTAGCCTCTCTATTTCCTTCTTCAGAGCTTCTTGGTGAGCTGCATTTTACAGACAAAAACAGACCCATCAATCACTACCTCAAGATTAATTTCCACAGTGTCCAAAGTCCAAATAATGCGCCTGTAAGTTAGGCAACCCCACTACTACTAATTCCTAAAGGCATGGAAAGGCGGGTGGTTGTGACCAAGCTTTTTCATTTTTTGCTTATTCTACTGCAGTCGGTTCTTATGTGCTTTCTTTAGTAAATGAGAATTCAAGCACATACTTTTAAACTTTCAAGTGAATGCTGATTCTTTTTTGTGAAAATGGAATGGAGCTTTAGCCCCATATGAGCTATAAAGTATAGCAGCCATGTTTACTGCACATTTTCATCCAGACTATTGAGGCATTGATGAAAAACAAAGACACATACACCATAATCAACGATAAGCATTTTAACAAGCAATCTAACATAAAAAAAAAAAATAGAATTTAGTTCAGCTCTCATTATCTTGACAAAATTGTCATAGAAAAGTTAGTACAATAGATTTCCATTTTTTGGATATTTCACTGCCTAAGAAATAGATTTTTATAAATTCAAATCAAATCAAATAGAGCCATTAAAAAAAGAGATATAAAAAAAAGAGGCAAAATAAAAAAAAAATAATGTTTGGTACTGCACGAATCTATTTTAAATAGACCATGCCCTTTGTTTGCCTCTTTACTAATTACTTAGTTGAATTTGATCTCTACATAATCAGACACATCAAAAGAATAACATTAAAGAATCAGTTTTGGGGCTTGCTGAACTCTACCAGTAACATTACACAACAGCTCATCAACAAAAACATCAAAATATATGAAAGAAATATAGATCCATGAAAGAAATTCTAATACATATATTTATGAAAACTCTATCTGAGCAGGATCTGCAAAAATGCAAAGTGAAAAATATACAATTCTGCAGGCACTTCAAAATGAGGAATTATTTATTATGGACAATTTCGAAGTAACATGAACGTGGAAATGTAGCTGAAAGTAGTTGTACTACAGTAGATAAATCTCTGTGTGTTGCAAAATTGTAGACAAAAACCTCTGATCACCTCTCTACTAGTAATCTTTTGCATTATTTATTTATATTGTCATATATGCAGTCTGCCATACTAGAGTAGATTACCTATGTTTCAAATCAGTAGCATTCCTCTGTTTTTCCTTTGCTACTTTTTTTTCTTTTGGCTCTAATGAGCTGGTACAATGTAATCATTTTCCTTCTTACAATCCATTTGCCCTTAGCATAAAGAAAAGTTGTTTAGATGGAAAACATACAAACACCCTCACCAGAAACTACAAGAATATTGGGGTGATATGTTAGTATTATAGTTGCCACCAGAACTTTATACATAATGGGGTTCATTTTTCACACACGTTCAATTGGTTACAGTTGAATTGTGTATTTTTCACTATTCTCCGTGGAAAATCTTTTTACTTATACATACCCATCTCATTCACTGTCACCCCATAAATAAACCCCATCCATGATTGATGACTTTTGAGTTGTTTAGGCCCTTGGATGAGTAGTGTGAATCAACAGCTAAGGAATATACCAAGTTTGGTGTTGGGTCAGAAAATGCCACCACTAGTTTATTCAAAAAAATTCCCAAATCACCCTAACACTTATCCTTTCACTACGTTTCTAGAATGGTCTCGCTATCTTTTGAGGTTTTTTGGAAAATGGTCGCTATAGCGAGACACATCCAGAGGATCTAGCGAGGATGTGGCGAGGAAAATATGAAAATGGAGGATGTAGCGAGGAAAATAGGAAATTAGGAAAATATAATAATAATGGGGTAGATGGTGGAGTACCTGAAAATTAGGAAAATATAATAATAATGAGGGAGATGGTGGAGTGCGTCCGGGCAGGTCTTGCTATAGCGAGACCTGTTCTCGCTATAGCGAGAATACAAAACCATGAAAACATTAAAAACCCATGGCTAAAAAACCCATGGCTTTTTTCGAAAGAGGAAGCATTGGGATTTGGGTTTTTTTACCAACAGCTAAGAATGGGCGAGAGGGTTTGGATCTTCCGAAAGCCATAGCAGAGAGTGCTGAAAAGTATAGCCTCAGAGTGAAGGATCTAAGGCCGAAGGAGAATCAAAGATCCAAAACGTTACACAGTAGAAGATGATGATGATGACAGTAAAAGGGGGTTCCTGCAATATCCATAGCAAGACGATGACAATAACACAAAGGAAAAAATAATGGAAGATCGAAGAAGATAATGATGACAGTAAAAGGGGGTTTTTACCGAGTTGAAGCTCCGTGCTGTTTAACCTAGGTTGAAAGGAGACAATAAATTTTTTTTAGAGATATCCCATAGATATATGATATTTAACTATGCGATATCCTACATTTGTAGGATATCGAACTCTGCGATATCCTAAGTCCTTGGGATATCGAACGGTTCGATATCCTACCGCCATAGGATATCGCTCCAAAAAGGGTATTTCCGTCCCATTTTGTGCCTTTTTGTGTACGATCTTCCTTTAGGTAAATTGTAATGTTTCATCTTTAATGGGGTAATTGTGGGGTCTTAGGCCGTCCGTACTGTAAATTTCCCTAAATACAAAGAAGATACCCTCATGCTTCTCCACGTCTAGCAGGAAAGCTTATTGCTTTGTTTTTTCTCTACACGGTGTGAACAATATAATGCGTTGTTTGAACTTTGAAGTCACGTCAATGTTTCAATGACTCCCTTTTAGTGGGTGCGCCATTTCATTCGCAGATGCCATTATCATCTTAAATATCTTTCACAGGAGATTATCAACTGATGGGAAGAAAAAAGGAAAACTAAAAATGTAGAAGAAAAAAGGAAAAGTAAAAATGTATTTCCATGGGCCTATATTCGTCACCAACATTTTCGTGGTTCACGTTTATCGTGCAGTACGTGCATCACGTCTCGCAAGCTTTGTTGCAAGATTTTTCTTGCTGGGCCCTTCATTTGGCAGACACTCTACGCTCTTTTTTTTTTCCAAGGGTAAAGAATATTGCAGCCACGAACATAATGTTTTCTAATGCAAATGTTGTTGTGTGCGTGTGTGTGGAGGCGTACGTGAAACTTATGATCTCACAATCAAAACAAAGAAAGAGGAGAGGCAATCACATGTGAAATTTTGGTAGTTTGATGACCTAAGTGCCTGTTTATATTGAAAATGAAAAAGAAACTCGATGTAAGGACAAAAGCATGCGGCTGTCAGAGCCAAAATGCAATCCGAGGCAGAGACACCTCTCGCTATAGCGAGAATGGCGCTGAGTACCCGGTTGGTTCCGGACTCTATTTTAGAGTTTGAAAAAGGACTCTATTCTAAGTGGATTACTATTAGGAGTCTTAAGCACGGATTTGGGGCTATATATTGGGTGTTTCTCACAACCCAAGGACACGGATCATCTCTCAAGTTTTGAATTAGAGATCTAATTGAGAGAAATTTTCTCTAGAGATTTATTGAAGAGTTGTGATGCCAAGTACTCTAGAGAGCCACGTTCTTCTGCATTCATTGTAGAAGATCATCTTCTTGCGTAGAAGATTTAAGGAGTCAAGTGCTGAATTGAGTCTGCTGCAATCAACGGTGTGAAGTCGTTGAAGCGTGAAGCAACACAAGGCAACTTCAGTCTTTAGATAGATGATATATGGGGAGGTACTCTAAGTTTCTTGCAATTGCTAGATTCATAGTGTTTGATTGTTGATCCAGTTCGGATATGTGGTTTTTCACCCAGTTAGGGTTTTCCACATTAAACATTGTGTCCTTATGGTATGTGCTTGTGATTTTACTTTCACTGCATAGATTATTATTTTTTGCATACTAGTGAGCTGATTTATTGAGTGGACCAATATAGATATCTCATACCCTAAACCTTCACTCGACTTTCTTTTTACTTGATTCTCAGCTTGGATTTTGGGTTCAAAATTACATCCATATAAATATTTTTTGGTTTCTTAGCCCCAAAGATAGCCCCGATGTAATTACCAAAATACCCTTGACCCTGAGCCAATTGATCTGGACCTGTTTCCAATTTTCGTCTGATTTTTGTGTGCATGGAGGATGCCATCGCAAAAAATGAAAATAATTTACAAAAAAGAAAATGTACATGATCCAATACACAAGGGAAACACAATACGAAAATGTTTTTTTCATCGCATTTCAATGTTCAAGTATAAGATTTGAGTTCTACATCAAGAGATTGCGGGACTCAACATTTGGACTTACAGGTGACATGTCATTTATATATAACATGAAACCCCATCCTTCCTTCAATAACATATGGTGTATATTGCTCTAAATTAGAAATACATGATAGAAAGATGCTAAAAAAAAAACAAATTGTATAAGAGCGGCTGAAATGCCAATTCTCAAGTCTCGAACACTATTGGAAACATGGAATCCAATGCATTCATATTTTCTATTTTCAATGTCCATTTCATGTTTAGCTAAGTGCATTCCTTGTAGGTAGTTGGAGTTTTGGTCCAAGTATGGCCTCTTTGGTCAAGTCGTGTAGGCCTTTTACTTTAGTCATAGTGAAAGCATGATTTCGTGATGGGATAATTAGGTCCAGGTTGCAATATTGGTTCCCATTCGAATAGAGAAAACAGGAGAATTAAAGGAAATGGAAGGAATTTAATTGCATCAGACATTAAATCTCGTCTGGAAGTTTCTTGTACTCTGGATTCCTCCATGAGTAGAGTTGCAAAACTTCTTCTCCTTCTTGAACTTTGGATAGCCTTTTTTCTTGATTTTTCACTCTTTCAAAATGACTAATTTTCTCATTAATCTTGGCCCCTTTTTTTTTACTTGAAATGACCTATTTATACACTTGCGATGGTGAGCACATTTCCCCACGATTCGGAGAAACGAACTGAATTGCACGTGGGCTTCCTTTTAACGTGTGCGGGCTCCCATTGCACTTGTAACACCCCGACCCAAGTTGATCTTGTCTAATGCTAATTAATTGTATTTTAATTAATTTAATTATACTTAGTTACTAATTAGGGTAGTTTATGTAAATTATGGACTTTCACATCATGCATCATTTACACGTCATCTTGACGCCAACACGTATATCTCTTTGAACACGTCAACTTTCATATTAGGCTTGACCCCATCTGACCAACCATTGAATGAGTGGGACACCAATTGACCCAATTTTGAAATAATAGGTTTTGGTGGGTTTATTTGCAAAATGAGTCATCTTATCCCTTTAAAAAGGATAACTTATCCATTTCTTTCATATCCTTCCATTCACTCAACTCTCTACTCTCCTTTTTCTCCATTTCTCTCATTCTCTCCTTCCAATCACTACAAGCAATGAGTGTTTTTGTTTTTGAAGTCAAGATTGATACCCACCTTCATCTTCTTCATCTTCTCTTCTCAATGGATTGACAAGGAACTCTCTCCACTTTTCCCTATCTCCCTTCCAAATTCGAAATTATTGTTAAAGGTAAGCAACAGACCCTATAGTTGGTGATTTTGAGTTACATTAGAGTCAAAGAGACTCACATCTTTACATGCATTCATTTTCTTTCATCTTTCTATGGTTTTCCATTGTTAGGGTTTATAAATTGGGGTTTTTGTACTCTTTATACCAAGTGGTGAAGAGAGGGCTTAAGAAAGCTTGGAAAGCTTGGATTTGGAATCCTCTTCATCTTCTCCATCTCTCTTGCATCTTTGTAACAAGAACTCCCTCTTTCCATTCTCAAATTCGGATTCCTTACTATGGCGAGAGCCAAACTCTAATTAAGTTATATTCTTGGGTTATTATAATTGTAAAGGAGTCATGAGACTCATAGATTACCATGCATATATGTTCATTTCATTTTCCCCATGTATTCTTTTGATTAGGGTTAGAGATTTGGGGGTTTTCATCATTTAAGCAAGAGATTAGTAAGAAAGCTCAAAATGTGATTTACATAATGTAAATGCTTATTGATTTATCATAGTCAAATTTTGGGGATTTTGGTTATTTGATAAATGAATATTTTATGATTTATGGAGTTTGATTTAATGAAAAAAGGAGGAATGGGATTTAATGTCATGTGGGGAGCATGGAGGCTCCATAATTGTAGATTTTAAGGGTGAAGAAGAAGTTAAGAATGAAAAGAAAACGAACACTCGAAAAACTCGAGTTCTGAAACCCCTAGACCGTTCGCTCAAGCGAACTGGAGCATTCGCTCGAGTGAACCCAAGACTTGAACCCAAGCTCGAGTGACCAAGGAGTGCGCTCGAGCGACCAGCTCTCTGGATAGGGTCCACTCGTGTGAATTTGGATCTGCTCGAGTGAACCTGAAGCTGATTTTTGGGTTTCTTCTAATCCATTCCATGAGTGGATTTACTACTCTTAGCCCTTACTAAACCACCTTAAATATTCCCATTGAATAATTAAGGTGTAAACCCTATTCCATAGTAAATTAGATTTTGTAAAAACCTTATGTCCTTAATATGACACCATTAACCTTAATAATTTAGCCAAATGGAAAATCACTAATCTATTTACTATCGAAGAAGATTAATTATGAGACTCAACGTACCCTATAAATAGTGACACCAATTAAGTAATGACACGTTGACTTCTTAATCTATCTTGTATTGAATAGTAATAGTCTATATGAATAATTAAATTGGTTAATAAATGTTTTGATTTTCTTTAAATAAATTGCATTGTATCTTTAAATCGGAATTTCATCATTATCGATTTTAATTAATATAGTCGTCATATTATTCACATTATTTGATTCAACCATCTACTTTCCAATTTGTTATTCAATTGTCGTATAATTATTTGATATTTGATGAAAGACTTGAATTGAGCAACATTCGATCATTTGAGGTTATTATTCAATTTGATTGTAAACGAGTACATAAAATGTATTCAGATTTGATTTGTTATAGATTCAATTTAGTTGGTACTACTTAGCTTCGACATTGTGACGCTCGACGGGGATAAACATTGGTTTAGTTATTTGAGACTGCTGTAGTATGTCATTTGGAGCACCGGAACTCCAGAACCGGATAGCCAGTTAGCCTTTGGCCGAGCCGTTGGTGACAATTTAGGGCTGCACAAAAATAACCGTAACCCGCCAACCCGCCCGCCCCGTCCCGCCCCGCCCCGCTAAAAGTGGATATACGTCAAAACCGCCTTTAGGCGGGCGGGGCGGTTTCAATCCGTACTAATGAGCGGGCGGTTACGGTTTGACATTTGAGTGGGCGGTTTCAAACCGCCCTGCCCGCTCATTATTAAAAAAAAAAAAAAAAAAAACCTCTTCATCTATTCTTTATGGATAACACTTCTACTCCAAATCCTAGTGCAATCCAATACAAGTCTAAATTATATTGTATGAAAGTTTGACAACCTTACAATTTTATCACTAAACTAAACATTGATGTTTATTATCTTTTATCAATTATTATTCTAACTATGATTTTTTTTTGTTGCAGGATTGCTTCAAATTATATATCGATCTTTACGAACTTGAAGTTTAGATTTTGAATTTCTTTTAGCATTTGGACATTGAATTTTGAAATTTGGAGGTTTATTTATTGAAATTTAGACATTGAATTTTCGAATTTAGATGTTTCTTTGTTAGGTTTTTGACTTTTGGACGTTAGATTATATAAGTGATTGTAGTTTTTAATTTTGGTGATGCCTTTGGACTTTAATTTTACATTGATATAATTAGTTGAAAATTTTTTTTATTACTGATTATTGACTTTTATTAAAAATCATGTTTAATTTTTATTATTTATGTTAAGTACTTTGAAACTTTAGTTACATTCTATTAGAAATAAAAAGAGAGAGAGATAGGTACAAATACCAAACCGCCCAACATACCGCCCAAGTCGCCCGCTAAAAAAAACCGCCCAAACCGCCTATACTTTGGGCAATTACAGTTTCTATTTTTTACAAACCGCCATAAAACAAAATCGCCTAAACCGCCCAATAACCGCCCAAGCCGCCCGCCGTACACCCCTAGGTGACATCCTAGCTAGATTTGCTCTCATTGTGAGGATGAGCTCACGTAGATGCCAGATTTGTATATAAATTATTGATTTGAATTTCGAAACATGGATATATTATTGATTTAATTTCGAAATCATGGATTTATCAATTATTGAACAAACATTTGGTTATTCTTTGTATTGATGCTTTATCAATCAATTGTTAATTATTATATTTTGAAAACATTATGTATATCCCTTTTATTGCCTATGCTTGCCAAATCATTGTATTTGAGATAATACTCTTGGTGTCACAGGGATCCAAGACATCGAAGACATTAATTAGTAATCATATATATTAAAGATTTGATTGGTAAGCTCATTGATTAGCTAAGACGGCCGGAATACGTATCCGAGTGGTAAATTGGTTGAGACTAAGTATTTTGTACTTCATTTAACATAAGGTAATGCGTATGATTAGTAGTTTTGCATTTGTACTAGGATTATGTTCAGTTCAGATAAACATCTAGTTTATATTCATTAGAGTACTTTTGTACTATGCATTTAAAAGATTTAGTTATTAGCTTTGTTAAATATTACTTTGTAGTTTAATGGATTGGTTAATGGACTACTCATGGCTTTGATATTAATGTTATATATGCTTCTGCAATTAAATGTTGATTGAATGTGGAATTTTCTCCTTCGTGAATTCGGACTTGGTCCGGAACAGGTTTGAGTTCACGGGAGTATGCATGTCACACCTTAGGAACCACTCTAATCAGGGCTCAGGTCCGGGATGTGACACCACTTATGTTGGCTTTCCTTCCCACGTATGTAGGCTCTCTCCTTACTCGTGTGGGTGCTATAATGGGTCTCAGAACCTTGGCTAGGGCTCTCAAAGGGGTGCCAAGAAATTGGCATTTTGGAAAGCTTTCCACTACATTTATGTAGGTATATTTGTTGGAAGTATGTGGGCATTCTAAATAGATTTTCAAAACTTTTAACCCACTTGAAGCAGGGATCAAAGACCCAAAAGGCTAAGAACCCAGTCCCAAGATTTAAAGCCCTCATCTCATGCATTAAGATCTAAGATCTATCAAAAGAAGACAAATCAAGGCAAGCAAGCATAAATAAGAAGACCTACTAAAATAAATGGTTGTAGATCTATACTTGAGGAGCTTGGTTGTGCTCAAACAAGAACTTATTTTCTTTATTCGACGAAACCCTCTAGCAAATTAGATCTCCTTTGCATAGTATTCTTCCACACTATTATCATCTTGTAGAGAACTTCTCAAAGCGAGTGGTCGGATCTCAATGGAGAAGAAAGCCCTAGGCACTCAATGAGGTAATCAAAGGAGAAAGAGAAGGAGAGTGAGAGTGAGGGGCTAGACATTCCAAGCTTGGGCATGGAGTATATATTGGACGTCCAGTCCACTTCCTCATATATATAGGTTTTGGTAAATTTCCTCTCTGACTAAAATTAGAAGTCTCACTTCTATTTCTCTTATGTGTCCTAGTCCTCCTTTCCTTAAGAGTTTCAATTAAAATACAACTTTCACCTTTTAGGGTTAGCATGGGGACCATTAGGGAATCCTTAGAATTTGGTTCCAACCGAAACATCTAGGTCTTACATCATGTAAACTCCGAACCCACGGTTAATTACAAATAACTCCACTAAATAAATGTAATTACACTCTAGTCTTAGAAATATTTATAAGAAGTGTAAGACCCCGACCCGAGAGACCTCGTTTAGAGTTGATTAAGTTGTGTTTTAGTTTTGAGTGTGTTTAGTGGTTTTGATTAAGTTTGGGATTAAAATAGCTTTTATAATAGCTTTGGGGAATTTGGAGAGCCTTTTTACTTGTGGGACCCTTTGGCACAGTTGTTTGTCACAGAGATTGTCAGTCGTCATGGACAGCCAGTTTCCATCACATCCGATAGAGACAGTAGATTTCTCTCAAGATTTTGGAAGACATTGCATGAGTCTATGGGTACGAAGTTACAGTTCAGCACAGACCCACAGACCGATGGTCAGTCGGAGAGGACAATTCAGACACTTGAGGATATGCTCCGAGCTTGTGTATTAGATTTCAAGACTCGGTGGAATAAAGCCTTACCGTTGTGTGAGTTCGCTTACAACAATAGTTTCCACTCGAGTATCGGTATGGCACCTTTTGAGGCTTTGTATGGCAGAAGATGTAGAACACCTGTTTGTTGGGAAGAAGTTGGTACTCGCAGTTTCCATGGACTGACCATTGTTAGTGAGACAAGTGACAAGGTCAAGTTGATCCAAGAACGTCTGAAAGTGGCTCAGAGTAGACAGAAGAGTTATGCAGACTCTCACAGAAAGGATTTACAGTTCAAAGAAGGAGATAAGGTTTTCTTGAAAGTGTCACCTACTCGTGGAACTTTGAGGTTTGGACAGAAGGGCAAATTGTCTAGGAGGTACATTGGACCGTATGACATTGTGAGTAGGATTGGTGATGTGGCTTACAGGTTAGCCTTACCACCTGAGCTCTCCGGCGTACACAATGTTTCCCATGTGTCTATGTTGAAGAAGTACGTTCCCGACAGACAACACATACTCCGTTATGAGCCGTTGGAAATTCGAGAAGATGCGACCTATGTTGAGAAGCCTAAGCAGATCATTGACACCAAGGAACAAGAATTGAGAACTCGGACTATTCAGTGGGTCAAGGTACTTTGGGAGAATCATGGACCGAAAGAAGCAACATGGGAATTACGGGATCAAGTTCAGAAGAAGTACCCACATCTCCTACTGGAGGTGAGTTTTAATTTCCATTTGGAGGACCAAATGTCCTAAGGGGTGGAGGATGTAAGACCCCGACCCGAGAGACCTCGCTTAGAGTTGATTAAGTTGTGTTTTAGTTTTGAGTGTGTTTAGTGGTTTTGATTAAGTTTGGGATTAAAATAGCTTTGGGGAATTTGGAGAGCCTTTTTACTTGTGGGACCCTTTGGGGGTTCTTGTTACGAAATGTGTGAGATTGGGGGTTTACCGATGATTTCCAAAAATCGTCTTTTTAACCTCGTTGGACTTATCTTGCTAATCCCTACAACTTTCATGTTGACATCGTTTCCATTCGAGGACCCTAAACCCGACTTTTCGCAATTGAGGGCAAAATGGTCTTTTTACCCAAAATCTGGACACCGATTTCAATGTCACCAAAATGTGCAAAATATATACTTTTTAGAAACTAGGAATTTTGCCGATCAACTTTGTCTTCTTCGTCGAATTTGTTTGAAGCCCCGAAACCATGTTTTGAGCCCGAGAAGTCTTTTAAGTTGTGGGCCCCATCCTCACTTACTATATATAGAAAGCTTCTTCTTCATTTTTTCCATTTCTGGCAAAAACCCTAGAGGAGAAGAGAAATCCCAGCCCTAAGGGTTTTTCCTTACCCTTTTTCTTGCTTCTTCATCTTCAATCCCCCACTAAGCTAGTGCTAATGGAAAATTAGAGGCTACTATCTTCTTTCTCATCTCAAGGGCTTCATCTTGACACCATTTTTGAAGAAAACCGCCCACTCCAAGACTTCCTTTGGACAAAACCTTGCTTTTTGAAGAACTTCCTTGTAAGTAACTTCCTAAAAGTTTGATAATCCTGTTTGTTTAGCCCTAGGGAAACTCCATTTCATTTATTGGAAGATTCCGTTTTGTTTTACTTGGATTTTGATAATCTAGGGTTTGGATTTGGGGGTTTGTGTGTATAGGTGTTTGATTGTGGGCTTAAAAGGTGATTAGAGCTCAATTTGTTTTGCATTGGACCCAAGGCAAGTGGATGAAACGATTCTCATGTGTTTTATCATGTTTTATGCAAAATCGTGATTTGTCTTCATTAATAGTTTTAATGGTTTATCATGTTTGATAGTTTAGTATTATTGATTTTGAATGATGATTTGATGAGATAAGGAGGTCAAGGAATAGCCCAATTATTCATGAAGTTATGTTTGGAAGAAGGGGAAAGAAAGGAAATGGATAGGAGTTGGACAAGAGAAGAATTCAATCAAATGGGTTGAGATTCGTTGCAGGACCGATCGATCGCCCATCAGGTCCGATCGATCGGACTGTAAATAACTGAGAGTGTTTTCAGGACCGATCGATCGCCCATTAGGTCCGATCAATCGGACTGTAAATAACTGGGAACGATTCAGGACCGATCGATCGGCCAATGAGTCCGATCGATCGGACTGAAATGAGATGAACTGTAAAATAAAAGAATTGAGGGACTATTCTCCAAATTCATTTCAAGCCCATACTCAAGTCCAATTCAACTCTATCCCTTCTCTTCTTATTTGAAGACATTGAACTCGTAATGATGCATTTAAACCCATGAAAGATTTGGGTAAATTGTAATGGGTTGTAGTGGGGAGGTATTGTTTTGAGCCCCATTGTTATTTAAGGACTTGTGAAGTATTGCGTGAAGTCCGAAGGAAAGGGGAAACTTATCATGGAGATTCTATGAGATTTTATAGATTGACCAATGTGTATAAGGACCCGGAATGTCCCTAACTCTTAAAGAGTACCAAAAAATTTCATCATGATCGACATACGGGACCCTATTCACACTGATTCAATTCTAGAAACCCTATTGTTAGCCTGTAAAGGTATTGGAAACTATTTGTATTTGATTTTCAACCAATCCCCTATTTTGGGATCTCAACCTGTGATTTGTGAGTACTCTTGAACCGAGAACATTGTGTTACCATATTGTTAATTTGTTTAGACCCGTCCCGACTTTTATACGTCTTGTACCTATGGGTTCCCACCCCGTTATGTGTATTTATTTGCTTTGATTTTCGCATGTTACCTATGAGTCGGCACCACTAAGCTTGGATAACCTTATCGGTTTGATCCATCGGTTTGGATATCCCCCTTCAGTTATACCCGCTGCAGCATGGTTCCCGCCTCGCCTCGATATACCCGGTTCGCTACCGTGGTCCCGCAGAGTATTATATGTATTTATTATATAAAAAAATCGTTGATTCTCCTCACCTCGTGTGACTGAGGTCAACGTCGTTGATTCTCCTCACCTCGTGTGACTGAGGTCAATGTCCCGATGTGCTCTTATCACTTTTGTGAGAGAGGATTTAGCTTTGTGTGGTTGCCATCTTGTTAGTCCCCAAATCATTGGTACCTTTACATGATTTTATCGCATACGTATCTCTTTTAAATGATGCATTCTTCTTTTATGAAAATTCATTATTTATCTATATTTTACTATGTTTCTAAAGGCATCATTGTTTTGAATTATTGTTATATCTTTTCACCCACCTGCCAGACCGTCGTGTCTGACCCATTTATTTTGGTACTCAGGTCCCGAGCTTATTGCCATTGAGGAAGAGTCGGAGGAGGCGGTCGGTGAACCGCAGCGAGTGATTGAGTGGCAAGCCGATGATGTCATGTAGACATTCGGCCTTGCCTTGAGAACGATATATTTTGGGTTTCCTTTGGTTGTACGGTCTTTGTTGACCGTTATTTTGGGGCATTAATCAACTGATATTTTGTAAATACACTTAAATTTACTTTTGGGGAAATATGCTTATGATCATTGCTCATTCTGATATCTTGTTATGTTAATCATAAATCAGTCTTGTTTATGGAATTGAATAGTATTAATATGGTTTGCTACACGCTTCCGCAATCTTGAGAATATGTTTGATATGGTTATATGTGAGAGGATGTGTAAAGATAATCCTCACCGCGGAATCCTGTGGGAAATCACGTGCACGGACAAATGTTCTTTTAATTCCGTGTGCGGTTTAGCCAAAGAGATGCACGTGGCGCGGCATCACCCCCGTGTCCCGATCCCGGATTCGGATCCTCCCCTAATCTCGGTCCGGGGTCGCGACAAGAAGACCCTGGACTTTCCAATTAGTGCAAGTAGGCCCCTCCATAAATTATATCCATATATCCATTGGAATTAAAATGTCCAACCAAATTGGGTTCATCTCCTATTATCCTTGTGACCCAATTAATCAAAATAATTGTCGGTACCATTTGATTAACTCTAAATCAAGACGGGTGCCCACTTACTAATGATAAATTTCATTAATTGATAGTTCACATAGTCTCACTACCATCTACCAAAGATACCGATGTGTCGACTTACAGTTGGCCGAACTCATTGGTAACTCAATGTGTAAAATGTATATATAGTAAAAACTTAAGTCTATTAATCTCTCGAGATTGCTTGGAAATTTTGAGAGCATTCCTTAATCAGAGACAACTTTTACATAAGGTGCTACTCATGGTCCTTCGGTACATCCAATCTACTACCACAACAATCAAGAGTCTTACACTCTGATGGTTGAGACAAACCACACTATCTCATAGTGACTGTGGTGCTACAACCTTTTTTGATGAGATGCACAGTATCATCACTGATTGTGAAAACACTTTAAGTATAAGAGTTGTGATCTATGTATCATGTATATGAATCCCACACACACACATGGATTACATTTAATATAGTTATAAGCATCGGTTCATCTCAGCTTTGGTAACTCAATGTAAATGTATATATAGTAGAAACTTAAGTCCATTAATCTCTCGGGATTGCTTGAAAATTTTGAGAGCATTCCTTAATCAGAAACAACTTTTACATAAGGTGCTACTCATGGTCCTTAGGTACATCCAATGTACTAGCACAACAATCAAGAGTCTTACACTCTGATGGTTGAGACAAACCACACTATCTCATAGTGATTGAGGTTCTACAACCCTTTTAGATGAGATGCACAGTCTCATCAATGATTGTGAAAACACTTTTAGTATAAGAGTTGTGATATATGTATCATGTATATGAATCTCACGCACACACATGGATTACATTTAATATAGTTATGAGCTTCGATTCATCTCTTGAACTATCTTGTCATTTTGTATTGGTTATGTGTAATTATCAAATAAAATACTATTCATCACATGAGTAAAGCATGAAATTATTAATCAATTATTAAAATAAATCAATTTATTCACTGGATTGAGGACATACAATCTAATAATATTTATATTATGTATAGATATTTATTGTAATTTGTACAAATTCAAGTATAACAACCCATTTTTTAGTAGTTTAGTTCAAAGCCTAAGCCCAAGTCTAAAACTATGTAAGTGTGAATTAGGTTTTCACATCGGTTGAACTCCAGTCCATACTCGAACTAGCCTAAGTTGCTCTCCCGGGGCCTGTTTCTTTGCTAGAATTTCTTAGAAGAATTCAATTTGTAAGTGTGATAGCTTGTCCCCCGGGATTTGAAATTCCATATTTCTTTTATCAGAATTCAAATTCCAACTACCTAAAAAGTCTCTTTAGTCTCTTCGTATTTTTGCTAGAATGTCAAACGCTCTACTCAAAAGGAGGATATAGGAATTCCACCGTTAGAGATAGCTTTTAAAGAATTTGAAACTCTCTCCACAAGAATTCTATGAGCTAATGTAAATAAACTTGAACCATATGTGGGTGAGCATCACTATCCGCCAGATGCTTGGCACAAGGGAGGAAATACTACTTAGGCTTGTTTAGCAAATTCTTGTGAATGCTCACTTATAGTATTCAAACCAACCAAAATAAATGAGTTCCAATGTAATTTATATCCCCCCAAATTTCATTCTTTTTTGTCATGTCCAGCTGCTACCGGTAGAGTGGTAGTAAGTAATACTTTAAACTTCAAGAACCAGGGATGATCTTGGACATGCGTGATACGAAGGTGCCAAGACCACTCTACAATAAATGTGTTGGCCACCTAATTAATTTTATTCTAGTGGGAGTTGGTCCAACTATCAAAGCAATTACAACTAAAATAGGGGAATAATATGTCCAGCAGAAAGTCAAGGAAAACCATATGTAAAACAATTGTTGGAATGAGATTTTGTCCCAAGGCAATGCGCTTGGATATATTATTAATCTTCAAGACATGGGTTTTACATCAGAAATTGTAAACAACTTAAATGAATGAGCACAATAGTATATAAGCTAGAAAAAAAGGTCAAATAGTAACCAGTGAGTACTCCACTCAGGTGATAGAGGATGTGGGGCCGGGTATGAACTGCCTCACTATAAACAGACGCGTGCACCATGTTAGGAAGAATCACCATTCCCCTCAACAGTTTAAAGCAATAATAGATGAAAGTCGTGAGATTTTGGTATATTGCTGTAAGCCCGTAACACATCCCCTCAGGCCTCAACACTTTCCCTTCTTCCTGATCAAACTCGTACGATAATTGCATTTGATGGCGAGGGACCTATACAACGAATTAGGGATAATTAATTGTTCAAACTCATACAATACTTGCAAATATACTTGTGAGACACCTCCCCTTCACGAAAATAATCAAGATTAATCTCTAGCTATATTTAGGAACGTAAATGGGTCGGTTTCGGTACGAGTTCATGATGGACCCAAAACTGGAACCATAAATGAGAAGATGGAACCAAAACTGGAATCGGTTCCATATATGGGATGGGTCCAGGTACAAGTCTAGATGGAGAATGATATATATATATATGAAAAAAGTACTTGATTTTTAAGAGGGATTCTAAAAAATTGAGATAATATATAGGGTCCCGCGTCCACGGTTCGAAACCAAGAAGGAATTGGACCCGCGCCCGTTTAGGTCACGGGTAAAAAAAAAAAAAAAAGAAGGATCCAAACCCGATTTTTATCGGGTCGGAACCTCCAGTAATTGAAAAATCGATGACTCATTTACATCTCTAATTATATTGTTGAAGGTGAGAGACTTACTTGAGGGTGTGTGAATATTTACTACTAAAGAAAATATTGGTATAGTAATTAGCACGAATCTCCCTCCGCAGAAAATATGATACAATGATACATTAATTATGTCCTGAAAAAAAAAAAACAGTTTACAGCGTTGGATGATGTTGTAAATACGTATAATCCACTCCCACTTAATTTTATAAGTCCATCCCTTATCCAATTTAACAGTTGCTGCTGTTCAAATGGGCTGTTCATCATTACCAATCCCAATTATTAAAGTTATCACGTGTAGTCTACCTTCTCAATTCGTCCCGGACCTACTTTAATTATGCAAAAAGTCTACTTGGATATACTTTTTGGCATGAATCTTGGACAAACCCCTATGTTACCCCTTGAATATCAGTGATATTCAAGGGGCAACATAGGGGTTTGTCCAAGATTCATGCCAAAAAGTATGTCCATATAGCATTACTCTTAATTATGACCGTATCCCTTTTAACAACCATGCTACACAGCTCGAGACAGAGCCCGAGCTGTGTAGACTTTTCGCTCTTTTAATTTTTTGTGTGATCTCTCAATTTTATTCTTCGTGCAGTGAAACCATCGTCATCATGAACCAGCTCTTTGTTTTGCTTTGTAATTGGACTTCAAGACCAATCACGGATGCTAAGGATGCTACAATACTTTTGATGATTTTGGGTTTGTCGACTCCAACTGTTTGCTAGTAAAGTAAAGTGAGGTAAAAAGCTAAATTCAAGGTCGAGAAAAGATGAGAGGTCAAATTAAAAAATGATGGCATTTTGTCATTTAGTGAAACGAGAATGTAGTTTTTTTAATATATTATTTAAACGAAAATAATTCTTTGTCTTTTAGTGCCTTGGAAAAAGTAACTCTGTTTTTCTTTTTTCTTTTTATTTAAAAGTAAAGGTTCTTTTTTTAATTATATATGGTGTTTTTATTGACCCTTTTCTTTTATGGTCTCTTGAAATGACCATTCACGTCACTTCACTAATAGAGTGAATTTACCAAGCAGGCCCCATGTAGAGGTATTCATAATGTCCAAATATGGATGCGGAGGCGGACATGGACATGGTCCACTCGGATACCGAAAGTGGAGACTTGACCCTTTGGACTTTTAAACATCTAGGATACAAATATGGATGCGGAGGCGGACATGGACATGGTCCACTCGGATACCGAAAGTGGAGACTTGACCCTTTGGACTTTTAAACATCTAGGATACAAATATGGATATGATCTTTTTTCTTTCTTTTGTTCTTTTGAACACATCTAAATTATTGAAATATCATCATTTATGTTTTTTTTAACATATTTTAAGTTGAAAAAGTAAGAAAACTACAACTATATAAAATAATGGAGTTGGTTAGTAGGATATTTTAGACTTATACCGTAAAAGTACTAGTGCATTGAGTACTAATACGAGCATTATATCAATCCCGGTATAGATAGACAGGACATATACAGTCATCCGAATATCGATCATAGGGTGCTCATTTGGTAATTTTCTCAAAAAATAAAGATAAAGAAAAGCATCAAAACAAGAGAGAATAAAATATAAAAGGAATATAATTGTATTTTGTCATTAGTTGCTTGGTATGGAATTTTTTTTACTTTTGTTAAATATGGATTATTTTTGTCATTTAGTTGAGAAATGCGATTGCTTTTTGACCTTTTTTTTTTAAGAAAGAGAAAATTTTAAAGATATATACTTTCCATGTAACTCCTTATATAAAAATGAAGGCTTTATATTACTTTTACTTGTAATAGTAAATTCTCAATGATTTTACTTTTACGCTGCTTTACATAATTAGGGGTGCTGTGAACGGACATGACAGAGGTTTGGTGTCTGGGTCGGCTCGCACCGACCAACGAGTGAGAGGTAGGTATCAAGCGTCGTACATGCTCAAAAGCTTAGAGAGTCATGACCATGGGCCCAGGCGTGTAATTGGTCTGTGATGGTGATTGGTGACCACAGACCAAGGTCAAGTCATTGTGGGTTTGACAATTTGACCAATGAAGGCATTCCCATTATGTTCTCGGTGACAATTGGGTTAAGGTCTCGATGTAGTCTTCTTCTAATCTTTTACTGTCTCGTGTTTTATTCGTCTATTGAAGGAGCAAGTCGTGGTCTTCCCTGTTTTATAAATGTCCTGGCAAATGCTAACCAAACATCAAAGTAAAGAAGACTTGGAAGGATAAAACAAGCGTTTACTCGAACCGAACGGGGAACATGCTTATTGCGTCTTCCCACTAACTTCTATGAACCATCCGGTAGGAGTTGATTTAGACAATAAGCTTTTTCTTTTCCTTTTCCTCTCTTCTTTTCAAGTTACTTTTGTTTGTTTTATGGACTGAATCCAGTAGATGATATAATAAATTGATTAATTTCTTTATTTATCAATATATATTCATGTTTCCTTTCATGAGATGAATTGTAATTTATTATATACTTGCACATAACCAATACGAATGACATGATGGTTAATGAGATGAACCGGAGTCTACAAGTATATTAGATATAACACATGTGTATGGATGAGATCCACATACAGGAGACATGTGTAGCAAATCTTATACTTAAATATCTTCACAACCAGTGATGAGACTGGACATCTCATAATGACAAGGTTGCAGCACTTTGATCACTATGAGATAGTGTAATTGTCTCGATCATCAGAATGGAAGATTCTGGATCATAGTGCTGGTACATTGGATATATTGAAGGACCATGAGAAGCACCTTATAAATACTATCTTTAAACTTAAGGTCTGCTCTCATAATTCCCTAGCAGCAAGCTCTCAATCCTGAGACATTAATGAACTCAGGTTTCTATCTATTCATTTGCTTTGAGTCACCGATGAGTGAGGCCAACTATAGGTCAACACCTTGGTGATGTGGGTACGTGATAGTAGAGTTGTGGGAACATTCAATGGTCAAGATGGAATCTATCTCTAATATCCCCTTGTGCCAATTAATGGATTTATCATTGGTAAGTGCGCACCCATTCCGATTAAGAGTTAATTGGATAGGTACCTATGATCATTATAATTAATTAGGCTCAAGGATAATAAGATGTGGATCTAGTTTGGAAGACAGGTTCAATTGATCCATGGATATTGATAGAGGGGCCTACCTGTGGAAATGTGAAAGTTTAGGGTCTTCTATGTAATATTCCTAGGACTAGAGTTCAATTGCATTTATATAGAGGAGTTATTTTCAATTAACTGTGAGCCCAGATTACACACGAGATATGGGGTTGCGAGTCCCAGTTGGAGCCAGCTTTCTAAGGAATCCCTAGTGGTCCCCACACTAGCCCAATTATTAAGATATTAACTGTAGTTGAACTCTAAAATAAAAGTTACTATTTCTATTTGAAGTAAGACTTCTAATGGTGGTAATAGTAAAGTTTACTAATTTTAGTAGAAGTTAGACTTTTGTTTTAGTTAGAAAGGAATTAGAAAGTTACTAATCATATTTGAAGTGAGATTTCTAATTATGATATGGTAAGTTACTAATTATTGTGGAAGTAAGACTTCTATTTTAATTAGTAAAAAAAGAAAAACTTACTAATTCTTATGAAAGTGAGACTTCTAATAGAAATTAGTAAGTGGGGCTTGCAAAAGCTATAAATAGAGGAGATATAGGGCTGGAATTTTTTATGCTATTCCACATATTGTAATCCACGCCCAGCCCAAGGGAAGTGCAAGAGTTGCATGCCCATAACCCCTTTTGCAAGAGTTGCACATGCATGGTTTTTCTCTTCCTTCTTCTAGTTCCCGTTCTAGTTCCTCCTTTGAGTTTCCTAGTAGCTTTCTCTTGGAGATCCCACCATCTTCTTGAAAAAAAGAGAGTCTGATATGGGTCATAGTGTGGAAGATTAAGAGGTCTTGAAAATTGCTAATTGATTAGTGAAAGTGTTTCATCATCAAAGAAAGACACAACTTCTCCATTAGAGCACAACCGAGTTCCAAAGGTACAATCTACTTTCTTGCATGTTGTAGATATTTATTTGTGGTTTGTTAGTTGCTATTTCTATCTTCTAGATAGATTGTTTTACTGATCATGATGGCTGAGATAGAGGGTATGCATCTTGGATTGGTTATGGTAGCCTTCTGAATAGTTGATCACTATGTCAAGTTGATCAAAAGTTTTTGAAACCTGTCTAGAGGCGCCACCTATTTTCAACAATTGGTATCAGAGCCTTACCTCATCTATAATCATGTTAGATCAGTAAACTTGTTCTAATCTTTGCATGAGATGCGAAGAGGATAGAGCGATGGCTATGCATGGATCAGTTTTGATAGATTTGCTTGGATAATTAGTAGATCTATGTTTGGAATGTCACAAAGTGGTTCAATAATGATGGAAGGATGGTAGGAAGCCATTGGAACACTTTAGAAGTGATTTGAAGAAGATTGGGCACGATTTTCAAAAACCCAAAAATCTGGGTTCGTCAGTTTGGTCGACCGAGACATGTGCTCGGTCGACCGAGTGGGTGCAGGTCGGTCGACCGAGCCCTCTGGTCGGTCGACCGAGGTCACTATTCCAGCAATGCAGATTTTAAGTTTTTTCAAAATCTGGATCTTTTTTTGCCTCCTATTTTTCCAGCATTGTTTGGCAGCCTATTTGTGTGTTTTGTATGTTTGTATGAGATACTAACATGCAGGTTCTCCTCTCCATGTGACCCACAAGTCTTTTACTTTCTTTTATGATTGATAATTTATTTTTGGCAATTTGAAAAGGACATCATGGTTTCCTTGGTTTCCCGGTTTAAGGCAATGCATGGTGAAATTCCCGATGAGCCTTTTTATTTCCATTGATAGATTACCATGTAAGTCTCATCGTAGAGACATAAGAATTTATGTAATTTTCAAAATTTGTAAATTCTGACGATGTCCGAGACAAAGAAGGAAAGTGAAGTTGGACTCCTAATCAAAGAGTTTGAAGATTACCAAAGGTGTTTTGGAGTTTTCCAAAGAGTTTGAGGAATTTCAAATTTTTGGAAAGTCTAGAAATCCAAGAAGTCTATTTTGCTTGGGCCATGTGGAGGAGAGGACTAGTTTCTAATTTTAGCATTTTCTATTTATAGTTGAATGCTTGATTTAGAATGTTTCCAAATCTGATCCAAACATAACAAGTTACTAAAATTGGTCAAATCAAATTAATTTTTGGAAAGAGTTCTAATTAGTGTTGATGACTAATGAGATGGACACATTGGTAACACTAATTTAAGAAACTGAACTTTCCTTAAAATAAATTGACTTGGTACCAATCTTAGATCACATCATGAGATGATTTGATGTTCATATATGTATATATGTGGGCCCTAATAACTTAAAAGGAAATCCTCAATTATAAAATATTAAGTAGGAGCGCGGTATTTAAATTGATAAATCCCCTTGGTTTTCCACCATAGGTCATAAGGAAAGTATTAGCCTCGCGCCGCCAAGAGTGTGGCCATTTCTTCGGAGGACTTTTACTTGTTTGGCTACTAGATATGGATCTCCTATGAATAGTGTTGGTGAGACGGGGTGGGGGCTTACTCCCCTAGGAGGAGTTGCTCACAACGGTTGTCATGCAATGCTAGTTGGTGGGTCACACATAACTAAAATAATGATGTAGTATCCCCTAGGATTTACCTCATGTATTTTAGAAACCAAAGCTAATCGGGAGTCATACATTAGTTGGTATGAGATACCTAGATGATAATGAATGATGGGATTCATGGATAGTTAGTCCTAATTCCAATTTTGACAAACTTTGATCCGCACCAATCCAAGGACATTCGCACTCGCCTAGGAGGCATTCCCTAAGGGATTGGGATTCCAATGTATTCTAAATTCAATGCTTATGAGGATTCCCACATGAATTTGGTAGAATACTAAACCCTAATGTTATTTATATTCTTTCATTAAATGTATGGTTATGTGCTTTAGTTTATACAGCATGAATTCGAATACTTTCAAACCACTTGTGACCATCCTCAACTAGAATAAGTTGGAAGGATCCAATTATGTAGACTGGAAAAGGAACCTTGATTTAATCCTGACAGCTTCAGGATGCAAATGTCCTTACCACACCCTGCCCTGAAGAGGCTGAGCTAGATACACCACAGGACCAAAAAAACCTTTACACCAACTGGATCATAGACGATGAGATGGCCAGGTGCTATATGCAGGCATTCATATCTAGTGTTTTACAACACCAGCATCAATCCTATAAGACTGCATCCGATATAATATCGAACTTAATGGAGATATTTGCGGACCAGATCAGGCCTGCTAGGCGGGATGCCATGAAAGTGCTTATAAACACTAAGATGTTTCCAACCATATGGACGGCAGCAACTTGGTTGGGCCTTTCTTTTTCGACCCATTTGGGAGACTTGAAGTGTGGGGGCTGAGTCCTTTGCTTCTGTAGTCTCTTTTGTCGGTACGACGCGCGGCGGCGTATACGACGAGCAATTTGAGCTTCGTCAGCTCTGACTGGGCTCTGACAAGAAGGATGTGCTCCCTCGGGCGCAGCAGCCGAGTCTATCTTCTTTGTAGCTGGGCAAGGACAGGATGCGAACCCTAATCCTTCGCCAGTTGCAGCGAAGCTTTGAACTTGTGAAGTTCGGCCCCTGTAGATATGAAGGGTCGAACTGCAGATTTGTAGGCCTTAGCAGATGCTTGTGGAGGCCTTGTGATGCATGACTTGATTTTGGGCTTGTAAGAACAAGCCGGCTCATGCTGGGATGACTTTGAAGTCAGGTTGGAGATGGGTCTCTCCTCTTTCATGTAAGCAAGAGGATAGAACTGGTTCTCCTTGAGTGGGGCCAGGAATGCTGGCTTAGTGGATGCCTGGGACCTTCTTTGCTTTGGTGAAGGTCTTGGGGACCAAGTCTTGGGGTAGACCTGGTTTTTTGCAGGTGTGAGGCTTCGTGGTGCTGCCACGGGCTTCAGGCCTTCTTGTACTCGCCTTTGGTGTCACGGTAGTGACACGTTGAGAGGCGAGTTTCTGCTTCTTGGAGGGAGCAGCTTGTTCCTCAGGAAGTGGGAATGGTCCCAGCGTCCCGAAGACGATAGTCCGGGGAGTCGAGGTCGACCCGGAGTTCACAGAGTTGCCGAGGGAGTTGACACTTCGGCAGCTGATGGGGCGCTTGTAGGTGCGCGTGGTTTGCTTCTGTTGAAGCATGAGTTGG